>VXAU01001192.1:3773700-3921576 GCA_013399695.1 Formicarius rufipectus
TTTTTTTTAAATTTGCAGTATTATCATACAGCAGCTAAACTAATGAATATATAATTTTCTTTCCTTTCTGCTTGTCATGCCCTGCTAACATGGACCTCTACAAAGGCTCAGGTTGGTGTTTGCAATCTGTCTTCATCTTATTGTTCTCATCTAGTAAAAAGGGGCTTTGATTTTGTTCTTCATCAATCAGTTTTTTTCCCCCTTCCTCTCTTCAAAACTGGGTCCAACATAACAGATTCATCCGGAGAGGTGCCACATTTGTTTGTTACCCCTGAAACTTCAGCTGCAGCAAAATGTGCTGTTTCAGAAGCAAGGGGCATTGATTTATTTATATCTACTTAAATTTGCTATGCCTGCCTAGCTTTGTGACAGGGAGGGAGCAGCAGCTGCAGCACCTTCAACTTCTGAAGGCTGTAAAATGCACCGAAACTCTCACTAACGAGTTTCTGCCTCGCCTTAGACCCCCACATTTGACAGCAGAGTAAAATGGCATTCATTAATATCTCACCTGGATTCATTATTTTCTTGATAGTGGTGAAACATAATTAAAAAATAAAATAAAACAGCGGGGCCAGAGGACCTGGCCATTTGTGACTGTGTTCTCATGTCCCCCGTTCCCACTTTTAACTCCTCCATTTTTTGGTATACGTTTGAGACTAAATTGTCTTGCCTGAGTATTTCAAGTAGAAATAAATGCCAGATATCTGCAGGGTTTTACTTTGTGCTGTGTCCTGTCACAGCCTCCTTCAGAGGCTGTAGTGACAGTAAAAACCAGAGAGGCAGCTTTGGGGCCAGGAGCTGCATGTTCTCTCTTATTTTCTCATGTTGAATGATGCCAACTTGGTGTTTTAATGTCCATGGAAGAGCACTCATGCTTTACCATGTTACAATTTGGTGTTTCTAATGCCTGGACCTATCTCACAGAAAACAAAACCGCTTACCACTCGTAAATATGAATTACTAAACCTTGCTGAGCAACATGTTAGTTCTATCAGAGTGAGCTGTAATGACCGGGGGTCGACAGAACTCGCCTCAATTAACTTTTTAAACAAGGCATTTTCCACTCATTGCACTTAAGAATTTGAAATAAAGCAGTGACTGACTTTGAATATTTAATTACCTATTAGAAGAATGTAAGGGATTTACGAGGTGCATTTTATAAAGTCCAGCAAAAGACTAGATACAGTTAAGGCCGTGGTGAGATGTCTGGAGCATCCAGATATCTTTATAGCAAGAATACCCTGCTGATTTCCTAATTTCTCCTCTTTTCCTCATTTTACAGCCAGAATTTTACAGTGCTGCTTTTTGTTTTTTGATGGCTTCATCTTGAAATGTCTTTATCTGAGCTTTTCAGGATCTGATTTTACTCTGAGCTGTCATCCAGTTAGTGCAAGAAATTGGGCATTTCCAGACTCAGCCCCCCCCACTCTGCGAGGGTTCCCTCGCCAACCTCTAGTAAATCTCCCAACTCTTCATCAGCAGCTTTCTCATGTGTAAATCAGGATTAAAGCTGAGCAATTTTGAGAGTCAGGCTATAAATAGGTAATCAAGAGCAGGGGAAACTTCTGAGGCTTGGTAAGTGTTTTCACCCTCCCTACTCAGAGAAAATGACTTTTCAGCAATTTTTTTGCAGTAGTGGAGTGATGGTGAAGGGTCTGTTTCTGCAGGGGTTTCCATACTGCCCGCAGAACAGACACTGAGGATTGTTGTCACCTTCAGTCTGTGCTGTTCTAATTACTGCCCTGACCCTGAACTCATATTTTGTCCTTGGAATAAAGTGGATCCCATCCCTTTGCCAGCTGCAAAGTTTTAGGCAGGTCCAGGTTTTCTTGGTTTAGCGCCAGCGAGGGCTTTTCAGGACCTGAGTGAAGCTCTAATTGATTTTCTTTTTTTCCGCACCACAAAGGAGGAAAAAAGCACAAACTCCTTTGATTTGGGTGTAAATGAAAACTGAAAGTGCTGAATTTGCTTCACAAGTATTTGTGCAGGTATCTGCTAGAGCCATAAAAAATCCAGGAGTTTCAATAATTTCTGAAGACTTACTGCAGAAGATCTGCTCAAGCTTTTGTGCTACAAGTCATTTTGAGCAGGTTTTTTTTTGTTTTTGCTTTTGTTTTTTTTTAATAATTTCAGTGGCTTTTTGCAGCATCCAGAGACCTAAAGACAAGTATTCATCAGTGAAACCGCTGCTTTGCAAAATCCAAATTGCTTTGAACATTAGTTGTTCAACCAGTTTTAATACTGGTGAGTGGTTAGCGTATTTCTGGCAATTGTGATCAATATATAAACTGGCATGAAATAAAATCAATTTTATTTTAAAGAGGACTATTTAATGTTGAAACTTTAATGAGATAATTTCTGTGATGTAGTGTTTGTTAATGTGCAAGTACTTGTCCTTCAGATATACAGTTAATTCAGTAAAGCTTTTAAGTGCGTGCTTAGATCTGCCAAATCAAACACGCAGTTAAGTAATTAACAAAGCAAGTACTCCATTTTAATTCAGTTTTCGAGAACTAAGTAAGAGAAACTGATTGTTAGAAATTATCTGGTTTAGATTAAACAGAATATAAAAGCAGTATTGAAACATTATAAAAGTTATTCAGTTAATATGTAGGCATCTTACAACCAAAAAAGAGATTTGTGTGAAATAGTTGGGGTCAACATAGAAGGCGAGTTTGCAGATTGTTGCAGTGAATGGACATTTTTGGAGATGCATTTCCCACCGTGCTCTGGATCCATTCATGTCACGCTGCTTGCAGGGGAGTGCTGGCTGTGGCCCAGGTGTCACCAAGTGGTGGCCACGAGCTCTGAGAGGAGGGGAGATCCCTTTTGCACTGGGACATCCCACTGCTGCCTGCTCGAGCAGTCTGGGTATGCAGGGAACATAAAAGTGAGTATGATGGAGGTATTAAAAGTGAGCAAATTGCTGACCTGTCTCAGTAAGGAGAGGTTTTAAAATCTGCACTTGATTTTATCAGCAAGTGTGTTTGCAAAGCAGAGCAAGTCAGCTCTCTTTCCTAAAAATGATCCTTTCTAGCTTTGCTGCTGTTCAAGGTGGTCTCTGTAGTTTAAAAATGGGTTGTTATTTCTTCGCCTCTGGCTGTTTCAACGTATTGGGTCTAACGTAACCTTGGTATAAGGGCAGCAATGTGAAATGAACTTATGTTAGCAATGAATTTAGCCCATTTGTATTAGAAATGAATAGCACAGAGGTAGTCCTCGGGGTCTCAGTCAACTGCTACAGTGATCAGTTTGGTTGTTCTAATATAATAAGCAGATATTGACTTAGTTGGAGTGAACACCAAGATTTACTGTCACGAAAGCTAAAGTATCGACTGAGGGAAAACCAGAGTCAATATATACCTTGAGGGACAATAAATCTTGATGTTCACTGAAATATGAAGTCACTATGATTTTCAGAAGCTTTGAACCTCATTCTAGGTCCTCATCAGAAAGGCTATCTGAAGTATGGCTAAGAATTGTTTTTAATGAATCACATCAGTTGAGCAAGTGTGCTTGTTTCTATACATCCCTTGCAAGGTCTCTGTTATTCCTGACCTACATTTAAATAAGTAAATTAGAGAACATTATAAATCACACCAAAGCCCCTTGACGGTTAGATATTTGGACTCTTCATTAAAATGTAAGTACCAGCTATTAAAAGAGAAAATAAATAGATTAATGTTTGTATATCTTGTTGAAGAAACTGTTGATATCAATATGCTTTAGCAAAGGCTTGGGGTTTGCTTTGGAGTGAAGGGGAAATTACTTCTTTTCTTAGGGCAAGCTTCAGCAGTCTGTCTCTTAAAAAGTAACTTTTGTCCTTCTTTTATTAAGAACTGTGCCCATCAACTTGATTTTAGGATTCAGATGTTCAAGTACTATTCCAGGGTAGTTGTGACTACGAGGAGTGATACTGTGGTCCTGTGAAAGTGGCAAAACTCCCCTTGTCTTCAGTAAGGCATCTTTTTACCCCATGCTTCACTGATCCCAAGTCCCAGCTGTGAGTATGAATAAAAACTGAGGAAAGCAGTTAATTTCCTAAACTGCTGGAAGATGGAGTTTCTTTCTTCAGGCCGTAAGGGATGGAGCCAGGCTGGTCCCCCAGCTGCTGAGCTCTGCAGCTCCTCCCAGGTCAGGTGTCTGCAGATTCCAGCATCTTTCTCCCCCCTGAGCCATACAGAACCATGGGCCCTGTGCCCATCATGGAATTCATTTCATTTCTGCCCTTCAGGAGGTGGGTTGTGATGCTACAGCTCCATACAAGTGTTGGGGGCTCACTCTGAAGGGGCTTGTAAATGCACTGTTGTAGTGGGTTTGCATAATTTGGGGAAGGGTGAGCATTAAGCAGCTCATATTCAAAGGAACTGTTGTCTTTGCTTAGGAAGAGAGGTGGCATAGCTGGACAAGAGACTTCTGCGTCTGCAGAGGTGGTGGATGGCAAAATGCTGTGGGCCAGGAGGTCTAAACTGTGTGTGATTTGAAGCTTGGATGTGTTACAGCCAGGGATCCAAGGGAGCACATCCCAACCCCCTCCATGGTCAGGCCATTTGGGTCCCCAGGTTGGTGAGGAGTGAGGACGCCACATCCCATCCCAGGTTTGGGACAGGGGTGTTCTCGTGGACCCAGGAGGTGAGAAGTGAGCTTAGGTTGCCCTGGTTGGTGGGACCCAAAGAACAATAAGGTTTAGCCAGAATTCTTTGAAAATTCAAACTCAAGAGCATCATCTGACCATCTTAAGTACCACAGCTCCCAGCAAAAGGTAGGAATGAAAGGCTTTAAGGTTTGTTGCGTTCTTTTTCCAACTAAAGAAAAAAGGAATTGAAGGTGATTGAAAACAAATTGTGGCAAGCCAGGAGAGAGTAACAGGAGGAAAACATTGTCCTGTGGAGGAAAGAGCCACATGCCACATCACTGTGGTTTTGAAATGCAAAGATGGAGATACAAATTATATTCACAGCTTCCTGAACACATTCCCACAGAGTTCCACCCGTGGCAATCTTGCATCTCTTTGAGACTCCCATTAAAAAACTTAGCAGGGTCCAGTGATGCATGTTGTGACTTGTTCTGAAGAAATCTGTGCCTCCCCCTCTGAGGGGGTTCATTCCATGTCCGCAGTGTCCCAGGGGTACTGCCAGAGCTGGCATTGCTCCATGCTGACACAGGGCAGAGGGGAGAGCTTGTTCAGAGGCAGGACAGAGTGCTGCGTGTCAGCACAGTAACTCAGGACACAGGTTGGTTGTAACAGCTGCATTTCAGGGCTTTGGTGGGGAGTGTAACCTGGGGAGCCTCACCAGACTGCCCAGGTGTTGGGGTACTGCAGGGGTATGTGGCCTGTGCTGTGTGTCCTCCCTCCTCCAGTGCAGAATAGGATGTCTGTCTGTCTGTTGGAGGAGGAGACCTGATGAGACTTTGTGTATTTGTACCAGTCTGACACAGTCAGACAGCAGTCCAGGAGTGCTCTATGAATGCCTTTGTTATTGTGATCCTGACTGCTCTTGAAAGAGCACACTTGAACTTTCACTTTGTATTATGTTTATTTGTGTCACTGCATGTGGGATCTCTGTTTTGACCTCACGTGTTTCCTCAGGTGGATTTTAGATCATGTGGCATCCCACGCCTGCCCAGCCCTGTCTGGTTTTCCTCCACAGATATCACATCAGGAACTGCAGGAGGTTTGGAGCACCTAAACACATTTATGGCAAATGCCTGATGTTAAACCTCTGCTGCTGTCCACAGGTGGGCTTTGCTGGTTTGCAGAGGTCTGAGGTTTAACAGAGATTAAGGCAGAGCAGTCGCAGGTCAAGGAGATGGGATTCCCAAGCTCTTGACCTTGTCCTGGCTGCAGGCAGCAGGGTGGGCACTGCAAGGCTGGCAGTGCTGTGAACCTGCAGGACTCACAGTTGTGTCCTGTAACCCTGAGGAAAGGTTATTAATTCGAGCCAGGAAAAGAAGCTTAAATCCCCAAAGCCACTGCCTGTGCTGGCACAGCCCTCCTGTGCCTGTGGAAGGAGGCAGCACCACTCCATCACCTCCTGGCTGCTCCCAAACTTCCTCTCAGGAAACCTGAAGAGCAGGAACGGGCCACGCAGCTCTTAATAAACTAACTTATGAAGTTTCACCACCCTTGACACTGCTGTCATAGGTTTCTGCCACAACTACCCAGTGAGGCACCTCCTCCCCAGGCTGCAGCATCCCCTGGCAGCCACTTTTCTCCGGCTTTGCCTCTTTGCTCTCCCTGGTTTTGCCTTCCCTCTGTGGTGAGGGAAACGCTGCTCATGCCTCAAGCACACATTTCCCTCTCACTAATCGTCTCCTGCCGACAGCAGAATGTTTTGTCAGCCAACATAGGCAGGCTGTAGTTTTTCCTTCCCCCTGTGGAGCAGGGAAACTAATAAATACTCTCTGTCTCTACATCCATCTCCTGGATGAATGTCTGTGGAGAGCACAGAGGCTTCGCAGTGCCTGGAGAGGGATTGCTGCTGCCCCTGGTGTGTGCAGGCTGGAGGCGATGCCACATCATGGTGGGGCAGGATGTGGCTTCACACCAGGTGAGTGCCTCCTCTATGCACTCCTGTGTACACCAGTTAGTGTTAACGAGCCTGGCCACACAGCTAATTAGCAGTGCTTGTGGTGCTGCTGGCTCAGTCTGGGAAACTTGGCCTCTCTGTGCACCTTGTACAGTCCACAGACACCTCTGTGTCCTCGAGTCAGACCTAATGCACTGTTGGGTCCTATCAGGTGTCTGAGGAGCACTGCCATGTTTCAGAGACCTCTGTGCAGGTCCAGCAGATGCTGGGGGCACCACACACCCCCTGGTGTGGGCGGTTGTGGGTTGATCCCACTTGCTGTGGCAAGAAAGACATTGGAGCAAATATCACCCCTGAGGGTGGTTCATCCCTGCGGTGGTAATGCACGTTCTCACATGTTATTTGTGCACACACCATGAGAAAGGATATCATGGAATCATAGAACCATGGAATGGTTTGGAAATGGACTTAAAGATCATCGGTTCCAATGCCTCCATCATGGGCAGGGACACCTTCCACTAGTTCAGGTTGCTCAAATTCCCGTCCAGATTTATAATTTGTGCTTAACAGTATGTAGGGAAAATGGTACTAATTGTACTGCTGCCTTTGCCCCATTTGTTCCTCTCTCTTTCCCCTTCCTCTGCATGTGGTGGTCGTGCTAGTTCATGTTGTGCTTGCCCTCACCAGTCCCCACTTGGGTTTCCCTATTTCCTGTCTTTTCTCCTTCATGTATTTTGCACTTTTCATCATCTCCTACTCTTTCCTCTCTGCCAAACCTATGCACAGCCTATAGGCAGACCCACAGCTGAAATTAGTTTCTGACGTTTTCTGTTCCTGAAGGGTTTTCCTCTGCAAGTTATCTTCCTTCTGTTTGATATGAAGGGGATTTTCTGATGGGACACCACTTTTATTTTCAGGCTACTGTCTCAATCTCCTTGTCTTCCCACCTCCAAAGTGTTGCAAAGAAGGTTTCTTTATTCCTGTGGCTATAACATGCATAGTCATAATTTGCTATTTTAAAATGAAGCTGTAAATGATTAAACTTGGGGCTGAATTTTTTTTTTGGGGGGGTAGCTGGGAGGAAGGAAGGCTGTTGATTTATAGTTATTTCAATGGTGAGAATGAAATGGCTCCACAGCAGCAAGGCTGAGGACTTTCTGGTGTGTGGAAGAAGAAATTTTAGGTGCACTGTATTTTTCCAGGGCGGTACATTACGCTTCATGCAAAACAACAGGGAATACTGTATCTTCAAATCAGCTTCTTCAGACAAACCAGATTCAAAATAAATAACTTTTATTCATCACTGTAATAGAACTGTTGATGCATTCATTTATTTAAACCTAAAAATATGCTGAAGTGTTATATCTCAGTGTGCTGCTTATAACAACCTGAATATCCGGCACCTTTTATCAAGCTCTTGGCTGTATTTTTCTCTCTATATAGGTACTGTAGTTCAGGTGAATACACTGTTGTGTCTGATTAGGAGATATGGTAGACATAAGTCACTTGCAGGGAGAAAAAGCTTTTACAGTTTTTATATATAAAAGTGACATTTGTGGGATGCATGAAATTTCATTCTTTTATGGTAAAGGATTTATAAGGATACGTTAGGAGCAAAGCTAAATGAGTGCTGATTTTAAGTTTGTGCCTTCTGAAACATGAAAGAATGTTTTACATACAGTCCTGGTGAAAGACGTGATAGATTATGGTGAGAGCAGGCAGAGCAAATGAAATTGTAATGGAGTTCCTCTTCTGTCTGCAGGAAATAGCTGTTATTTATCCTGTTTCCTGAGATGCTGCATGCATACTGCTCTTTATGATACACTTAAAAAATCCCTTGGCAAGTCAATAATGAATAAATGAACTTAAAGCCATTACAACACCCTTAGCATGCAGAGTGCAAGGCAGGATGTTTTCCAGTGTGCCTTTCCCTGGGTTTGGCAGAGGGGTTTGTGCAGAGGTGCTAACCTGGTTGGCTCCACTGAACAGTTTGGCTCTTTCTCCTGGCAGGTGCACGAGGCAGTCCCCTGCTACAGCGAGTGCAATCAGTATGCTTGGGTGGTAGAGCCGTGGTCTCCGTGCAAAATCAGCAGCGAACAGAACTCCCTCCACTGTGGAGAAGGAATACAAACGAGGAAAGTCAGGTGCGTGAAGACAAAAGCTCAGGTACTCCAGATCAAACAGAGCTGCTGTGTGCTTGAATAAAGCGGGGCTATCTGACCATCTGACAGTGAGTATGTTGCTGAGTCCGGTGTGTTTTGAATGAAATGTGTGGACGTGCAGTGGTTTACAGGCAAAGCATCTCAGAGATGCAGCCTTGGTTTTTCAGGAAGACGGCGTGATATTTAAATTAGAATTCTTCGGTCTAAATGCCATGTATACATACAGCTCCCTGAGGTGCCTCCATATTCTGATTTGCTTACATTTTCCCCAAGTAGTGGCACTGCACATACCAGAGTGGCATTCATTATTACTGAATATTCATTCCCCAGGCACGGGAAATGCTGAGTTATTTCCAATGTTCAGATGTTCTTAGCAGGAGCACAAGGGTTTATTCTTGCTGGTTGTCATTTTCTGTTTGCTCCTCTGTCAGCCGATCAAAGTTAAAATCCCTCTGTATGAAGTTCAAAATGTTTATTTAAAGGAGTTGCTGAAACCTGTGAGTAACAAAAGCATGTTGTGCATGTAGCTGCTTTTGATTTCCATTAACATGATTAATTCTGCTTTCTGACCAGCCATGCTGCTTGTAGCTGTTGTCATGTCTAGTGTCCTGATGGGGTCAAGCAGACTTGTTGATATCCACCATGGCACTCTGATGCAAATGTCTGTTTTCTGTGTAGGTGTCTGAGGACTGCGGAGGACCACGGAGGGGAGACGGTGCCCAACGCTCTGTGTAACCAGGCTGACATCCCAGATACAGTGCAGAAGTGTAGCTTGTACTGTCCCAGTGAGTGTGCAGTGTCTGACTGGGGACAGTGGAGCAGGTGTCCACAGGTAGGCCCTCCTGCTGGTGTCCCTGGCAATGGTCCTCTTCGCTTGTCCTTCAACCAGTTCATGGCATAGTTATTTTCTAGGAAAGTAAATTCTTTTCTGAGGGATGTCAGGCTTAATGGATCCTGCCAGCATAGTTGAATCTGGAGATATTTATATCTCTACAGAGAGTGAGCTATAGAAAGTTGGTTAGTGAAACACGCGGTGATTACTGTGACAGTTGATGCAACACATCCTTCCCCTTGGTCTATGGGAGAGAACCCACACAAGCAGAGTGGGTGAAGGAAGCAGTATTCAAGCTGCAGTAAGGGCTGTCTGTCTGAGGAAATACTCCCAGGGGACAGCTCTGTCAGTGATGCATGACTGCCATAACAACCTGCTGGTAAACCGTGGTGGTGACACTCCTCTGGACAGGTCTTGGTCCTGAGGGAGTGACTGCTCTCCTTCCCAAAAGACACTATTTCTGTCCAGCATCTCCTCCTCCTCAAAACCTTGAGGGAAGATTTGAGGCAACAGCAGCAGAAGGGCATGGCAGCAAGATGCCTGAACAATTTGTCATGTCATGAAATACTCAAAACTTCGTGAATTATGCAGGGATTCAAGCCACTGCCAAGTGCCCTGTGTTTTCCTAAGTGTGCAAGATGGAAAGAAGCTGCAAATCTTGTACTGTGAAAACTCTCTGGCCTCAAAGCCTGTGATTTCAAACCTATTGTTTCTCCCTGATGGGTGTTGAAATAGGTGCCAGGTTTAATCTCACAGGGGTTTTTTTAATAGACTTGCTTGATGTATTTAAGTGACAAACATATATTCATTGCCCCTGTGTTAACAGGGCCATTATCAAAAGTCTGAGTGGTTATTGGACAGGTATTTATACTACTGCTGACACAGGTAATTTCCTTCCATAATATTTTGTGTAGCATATCAATATACTCGGTAAGAACATGTCAAATAAAATCTTGTGTTTCATTTCCTGCGCTCACCTCCTCCTGAGCAGCAGAGCTTTGATGAAGTATAATACTCCTGCAACCAATACAAATGCTTGGATACCTTTCAAAGTCCCACTGTGGTTGGGCTGTTTCTTTGCCATTGACTTTCTCAGACATAGATTTTCTCCGTTTTCATGTGCAGTGAACTAATGCAGAGACCCTTGAGGGCACAGGGTGTATTTCAGGTGCCTTGGTGACAGCTGAAGCAGAAGGCCTCCTTGAAGCTTTAAGGACCCCAGTATCCCTAAGACACCCAGACTTTTTGCCTGAAGACTCCTTTTTGGTGATGGTGAAGCCTCTATAGACCACAGAAGCAGGAGAGCTCGTGGGCTGCACTCCATCAGGCAGCACAGCTCTTGGCAGGCACAGGGCCTCGTGCCACAGTCCCCATGTCTCACTGTGCATCCTTTTGCCACAGTGGATGTTAATTCATAAATGTGAGGGCATCTGCATGCCAATGCAATTAACTGAACAATATGTTTTCACAAGCTGTTCTGCAATGCTTTGTTGGGAAACTGAGATGACTGTGTGCTGGCAGAGCATGTGTTTCAATAGTTCTGTCCAGATACGAGGCAATAAACAGCTTGAAGTTTTATGGGCAGATAAAACCCTCCCTTTGATGAGTTTACAGCAGTGCTGTCTCCCTTTTACAGCTACTCCGGCTGTTTGTGTTTGGTTTTGAGAGAGAACCACAGAACAGAGTCCCTCCCAGGCTGCACATGCTCAGCATCTTCTGGGCAAGTGCTGGGCTTGCTGTCAGTGCAGAATGACTGTGCTGTGCCAGTTGTGTGTCCTTGGTATGTGTGGGGCCAGAGGGCTGATGGGACGGGGATTAAGGGAATTGTGGTGGCCAGGAGTGAGGCACTGCCAGCACCAGGGTGAATAGTGGAGCCCTCCACCTCCTGAGTCACCACTGGGAAAGGTGGTCACTGAGAACATCCACGAGCCAGCGGATGTGGTCCATGGAGTTACAAAGGCAGTGGAGCCTGTGGAGGATCCCACTCCATCTGTAAGGGAAGAGCTACCTGTGGTCAGCTGAGTAGCTGCAGGTGAGAGCTCAGGTCTGGACCTTGCATGGAGACCTACATACAGACACCCAGATATGAGTCTGCACCTGGAGCTGAATCTCATGTTAACTTTTGATCAGACCTGTTGTGCCTCCAGTCTTGTGTCGAATGTCTTTCCACAGAGCCCAAAATACACGTCAGTAAGTTTGCCTGCACAGAACCTCTTGCTCGTTAGGGCTGTCTGTTTAACTGTGTTTGAGGGAGTTTTGCTCAATAGCTGGTCAGGCATGGTCTCTGATTCATGCCAAACTGGAAGGGAATGTCTGTCTGCTGAGGATGTAGAAAACGCTTTCTGAATATTCACCAAAAATATGTTTTCCAAGTATGGCTCCCTTCTCTTCCCCGAGTAGTCCAAAAAATATGAAAGATCCCATCATATTGCAATGAAAAAGCCAAACTGTAAATCCTGGCTGCTGTTTTTCAAGTTCATTTACATTTCATACCAAAATAGTTGGCACTCTTCTTGTCACGGCACTCTCCTGAGGCAGCTGCCAACGACCATTGCAGGATATCTCCCTGTAGCTCTGGTCATGTTTGGCTTGCTGCAGATAAAAAGAATTTATGAAACTTGACAAATTCTAGTTTGTAAGAAATGAACAGTCACAATTTCAGCCTAGTGTTTGCCTGAGGAGTTCTTTGATTTGAGATATTTACCGAAGGTTTTGCCCAGGTGAGGATTCTTTTCCAGTCGCTTTGGTGTTCTGCTCGTGTTTTATAGTGTTGATAATAAATTCATCCTGATAGCAGAATAACTAACTCTTATCAGCTGAATATAAAAAGGCCTTTTAGATTATCCACTGTACCTTTTGTCAATATGTCATTGTACTCAGGGTACTTTCTAGGGTATTACTGGGTTTTATCTTGTAGCACTATTCTTCCCATGTGAGTTTTTCACTTTCAGGATGGTAAATGATCTTGAATCATGTTGAAATCAATGAGTCATAAAGGTGGTGACTGCTACATCAATGGAAAGTACTTCAATACATTTTTGTCTAAAATATTGTATTTTTTCTACCTTTTTTTGGTTACATTTCCCTTTTGTTTTAAAATATTTGTGTTCTTTTATAATTTCAGATGCTCCCACAATTCTTTTATGGGTATTTTTCAACTGAATTGCAATTTTTGCATCTTGATTATGGTGCTATTTAACACTGCACGAAGGTAAATTTTAATATTTCATCTAATGGCTGTGACCCAGAAATGCAGCTGTCTGAAATACAATATCTCAAGGATACTTTGAGGTCTTATCTCTGTATTGGATTCAGGAAAGTCATTGTCACTGATTTGAAGTTTCCCTGTTATTTTTACTTTATTGCGAGAAGTAAATTCCAAATGGTTTTCCCTCTGGTTGAAGACTGGTTTTTTTGCCTCAGAAAGTTTTCTTCTTTGTCACTAAGTAACATCCATGTAACTTAAATATGGAATCTTTAAAACCATTAAAACTAACAGTTTGAAGCCTACTGGTTAAAAAAAAATAATCGTAGGCAAATTAGGTTGCCTTGCATTTTGCTTCAGAGATTTCATATTTGTTCCAGGGACAATAGCATGTTCAGTCAGACATCATCACTTGATTGCTCAAAGACCCAGCTAAACAATCTGGAAACAGAAGGCCCATCATCTCTGTTACATATTCAGCGGTGGAGTAACACACACTTCCTGCGGTGTCTCGCCTTTGTATTCCTCTGACTTGGAAATGTAATTAATTGACTTCAATTGAATTCATCAAAGCATTCTTAAAAAGAGTTAATACGCGAGTGGTGCTGCAAGTCCCCGCAATAATTACCTCGAATCTCTTTCGTTAGCTCTCTGTTGGGTGAAGGGCTGTCACCGCGCCCGCTGCGGGTCCGAGGGGCCTCCTCGCTTTCCTCAGCTGTTGGCATTTCCAGCAGCTGATTCCAAGAGGCCTGAAATTAGTTAATTAGAGGAGGTTGCCTGTCTGGTGAGTGAGAACAGCTGTCTCTGTTTTCAGCGAGCCTTTTCCTCGGGGATCAATAGCCGCGCACGGCGCTCAGGACTCGCCACCGCTGCCTTGTTATATTCCCTCCAGTGGGAGGGGGGTGGTGTGGTATTGCCACAACTGCTGCATTGGAAGTGTCACCGGGCAGCACAGCCAGCTCGCAGGTTTGCAGTGACTTCCATCCTGGATACAAGTAAGAGTCGCTGCAGTTTGGAAAAAGGGGAATTGTGGGCTCTTGTAGGCGCTGGGGCTCAGTCACCAAAGTCTTCATCACAACCGGTACCTGCACAGAGAAGCACAGAATGGGCAAGGTTGGAAACGACCACTGGAGATCATCTGGTCCAGCTCTGTGCTCTAGCAGGATTCCCTCGAGCACGTTACCCAGTATTGTGTCCAGATGGCTTTTGAGTATCTCCAGGGGAGACTCCCCAACCTCTGTGGGCTTGGCACGTAAGTTTGGCAGAGCACCTGCAGTGTAGAGGCTGCACTGGAGAGTGGCACTGGCACAAAGCTGTGTTTGTAGCCCAAGAGACAATGTATTAGATCAAACATGAGAATTATGCTGGTCGGAGTTTTTTTGGAAGAACATGCACAACTCCTTATGCATAGCTGTGACTGGGATTTTTTTGTATAGCTTTCCAAAAAGTTGGTAACTACTGTATTTTTTAGATTTGTTGTTTTACTTTTATTCATCTTCATTAGCAATCATTTTTTAAGAAGTAATGGTTCTATGTGGAGGCAGGTAAAATTTCAGAACCTAGATCTGTCTGAAAAAGAAAATTTATGTAAATGCATTCTCATTTCAAAAGATTGCTTGTGTTATTGTAAATGGCTTGTTAAATTGTTACAAAACATCCATACTGACATGAACAATATAACGGCTCATTGCTCTGTTAAAAAAAGTCAAATACTGTTGCTGCCTTTGCATTTGCCTTATTTTGAGGTTGTATGTTTCCTTATGAATAACCAGTTCAAAATAATGCAGCCAGCTATTTATAGTGCAGGATGCATTATAGGAGCTGCTTGATAAATTAAACAGCTTAAAGGGCCCTCTAATGGGTTACAGCCTTTGTGCTGTACCATTATGATGCCTATGAAAACCTAGATCAATGGACACCTCTTAAAATCCATCACAAGGAGGAAGGTCTAATAGTGTATACTAATGTGTGATATGTTAGCAGCTCTTGCACTGGAACTTAGCATTTATAACCTCACAGTTTTATTTTATTTAATACCCTTCTCTTCCAGAACAAACTCTCTGTGCTTTGTCTGTTCCATTGTTGTCTAGAGCAAAGGCTGGGTACATCCTTTGTCTATATTTTTGTCCCTCCCTCTTTTTTTTGTTTGCTTGAAATAGTGACAGGTGGTCATGGTGAAAAATTTGACTTGGCCAGAAGAAACACAAAAAATTGCAGTAGTCAATAGTGCCAAGAATTCCCTCACAGAATCAAGATGATGGCTGTTATAATTTCCAAACGGTCCTTTGAGAAAACCTTTGATTTATTCCTGCATTAAGATTTTATGTAACTCTCATTGCTTCAAAATATTTTGTTTCTGTAGTGGTTTTTATAATCTGACCTATAGGAACTTACTGTGTTTCTGTATGACATTCTACTGCTGTAGGCTATTACTGTGCCACCTGAGGTAGGTCCCCCATTATTTTTGCCATCCAGAAATTAATTCCACTCCTACCACCAGTTCTAAAGGATGAACATGCCAGAATTACTCTGTTGCTTACAGTCATTGTGAAAGGAATCTGGGCAGACAACACAGCATGTCAAACTTAACAGCCAAACTCATCTGGCACCTCACCTTGAAGTACATGGAGTTCCCCAGGGCTCTGGCCTTCTACCTCTGTGCATCACAGCTACCTCCCTTTCTTAGGACTTGTTTCCTCTCCTGTATTTATGGCCAGTCAGCACCCTTATTCGTTGTCCTTCTCTGATCCATAAATCTTTATTTCTAGTCTGGGTGATGTCAGGAGTGGATTTCAGTGATCCAGAATAAGGCAGAACTTGGGCAAAGGTTTTCCACTTTCTAAGCAGATGCTAAACTTGGGTGGTCCCCAGGCTGCAGCAAGAATGTCTCATCCTTCCTGGTGGCAGAGCAGAACCTCAATTTCCTGGAAGATCAGGTGAAAGTCTCCAGAGTTGTTATATGTATCTACCTTTCAGCAGTGTTGTTGTCTACCCTTTTTTCTCTTTCTTTGTGCTTCCACTGTAGAAATATTGACTGATGCTGAGCACAAACCAGTTGTGATAGCCTTACAGGAGGTAGTGGCTGACTTAATGTAAAATATAATTAAAGATGCTTCATGTGTCATCAGTGAAAGCAGTAGTTGCTAATAGAGCAGTAGGAAGTAAAATAATGTCTTTGGAAGTATAGCATCCACTCAGTGGGAAGAAAGGAGTTGTAAATGAAGATACTCAGTAAAGCATTGCTGGATCACAGTGGGTTTTATTTATTTAAAACCCTGAAAATTGTAGTCCATATATGCATATGATTAGAAACTTGGATTCCTGGGGCAGATCCAGTCTTGATCTGTGTATCTGAACAGCACCTTCACTGTTTTGTGTGGAAGATTATTTGAACAGTCAAACTCGTTCTGCCATTTTCTTAATTTGTGAGAATGTTCAGAATCAACCCCTTCTGTTATCTTGCCCTAATCTTAATTAATTCTGTGGTAATTTCTTACTGTAAGAACTCCAGGAATAATTCTTTCATTTGCTGCCTTTTCTAGAAATGTTTCTATAAATTACTGCCATTTCTCTCCTACCTCCTAAACATGTGAGTTGCCATTGTTGGTGTTTGCTTTTGCTCTCAGAACTTTTATGGATCCAAATTGAGGACTAGCCATGCCCCATTGGTAGTGATGACAGTGGTGGCATATCCTCCTCCTGCTGTGCACATTACATGTCTCTTTATTGTTGCTTAATAAGGCCCTTGGCATCTCCCCACTGGAAACAGTCCTTCTCCTTTATCTTCCACTGCTCACATCCCCTCATGACTCTGAGTCTGCCAAGTCATTCCTCAACCTTTGCCATGTCATAAATACTTAATTTTTTCCCAGCCTGGGTTTTTGGAGGGGTCTTGCAGGAGTTGTGCACCCAAGCCCATTGAGATTCCAGGGTAGCTGGATACTCAGCTTCCTCCTGCTCCTTTGAAAATCCCAGCTTTCATCTTCTCCTTTGCAAGCCATTCCCTCCTGCTGCTCACTCAGTTCCATACACATTTGGCTCATTTTTTTACATAGTTAACTTGAAAGAGTGAGGCCAGAAAATCAATTATAAAACTAATTTGACTTCTCAATTGACGTTAAGAGAAATTCAACAAATAATATTACAGGATATTAGTTACAGCTTGCTGACTTTGAATTCTTGCATGTTTCCCGTGTACTCAGCTTGATTAAATGAACTCTTTTCCTGCAGAGATTCCTTATTATTCCAGACTGGTAAAAGTGAGGAGCTTATCCCATCAGCTCTGGCTTCTGACCAGCGTGGCTCATCAGTGCAGTGAGAATGCCAGCTTCGGAGGGGCAGTTGTTTGTTTGGATCCTGGCAAACACCGGGCAAATTCTGACCTGTCAGACTGATCTGCTGCCCACCAAGAGGACAGCTGAGAGGGAAAACAGTCCTGCCAGCCAGAAAATCTGGGGGTTTCTAAGGCAGCACTGGCCTGCATCAGTGCCCTGTAATCAAGCACAATGGGGGGCTTGCTACACAGGGGGAAAATGCTGTTTTAATGAAAGAGTTGACTTATCTACAAATGATGCATATTTTCTGTCTGCAGGTTCTCATTTTGAAGGGAGCAAAAGCAGGTATTTCTGAGCTGGCACAGGCAGCTTCTGTCACAGCATCCATTGATTTTTTTTCCCTCTGGTAACATAATTCAGAGAAACATTAATTAGGAGTAGCTCCAGAGATAGCTGCTTTGATTTTTTTTTTTTCTTACTCATTTTGGTTTATTGGCAAATCATTTAAGTTATTAGTGTTAGTTGTGAGGATGAACAATCAGATGAGTTGAGAAAAAGGCAGTAAACTATTGGTAAACACTTAGCATGGGCTTAATTTTCAGATAATTACAAACAATTGGGTATTTTAGCTGGCTATGGGTATTCGAATAAGATTACCATTTAAAATGATTTGACAAGATGTGTGTCAGCAATAAGAACATAGAATTTCTTTCACATGGTGTAAGCACAAGGAAAATAGGCCCTGGCAATGTATTTTAAGACCAAGCCAGACTTTTTCCCTATTTGTCCTGATATTTATTCCATTCAGTTAGATCTGTGCAACTAATCCAGGTTTGCATCAGTCTGAGATCTAGATTTATGCTGCAAGACCATTACATTTCACTTTAATATTCACAATACAGGAGTTATCCACACTTTCACCCATGCAGGGTTCAGTGCCTGCAAGTAGTTTGTTGCATTATAATAAGCCCATGGTTTTAAACTGTCGGTTTGGGGGTTTTTGTAATTAAAGTACTCTATAGAAAAATCATGTTTTAAATGCTTAAGTATCTGTGGAAGTGTATTTGCTTTGCACTGGTTGTTCTTTCCTTGCTGTTCCTAAACGGTCCAAATGAGAAACTATTAGGAATTAAATAGGTCATCTTGTCCAATAAATGCCTGTGAATGCCTTTAATAGGGATTTGTTTCCATTAGGTTTGCTGCAACCACATCCACTCACCCATTCATGCTGTGCTATAAACAGCCCCATGCCACAATACTGAGAGAGTGAGGATTGAGGGTGGCTAAAACCAAACAGTTTTCATGGCTGTCTTGCAGAAACACAAATGAAAACCTGCCTCACTTGGTTCATATTCCCATGGAAACATAAACAAGCAGATCCTGGTTTATAGGCGGTCAGACATCAGTATTAGTATCGCATACTTTGAAAAGTCTTGTCAGCATCATAACTGATATGCAATTACAAATGTCCTTGCTAGAAATGAAAGCTTTGCTGTAACATCAATTATTACCTAAAAATGCATTAATTGTGCCAGAAATCCTGTCCCATTATTCAGTACAATGGTATTTTCCTGGAAGTCTTGGAAAGAGGTGCAAAGCAGGGCACAGCAAAAAGGCACAGTCTTTATCCCATTGTCCCCAAGGATCCTTACCAAAAAACCCATGGAAATAAGTAGTATAGGAGTGCCTGGAATAGCCAAATCAGCATGGATAAAAGATGACCTTTAGTAATACTGGATTCTTAACACTGAACTGCTTTTCTTTTCCTATATGTGCTCTTCAGCAGTTGGAAGAGGAGTGGATTGCATTGTACCTCAATGTGGCTGTGCAGGTGGCAGCCTTGGGTGTGGTGTCTGTGTGATTTGCTGAGGTCTCTGCACTGTCCATCCCTTTTACATACAGGTGTGTGACCCCAATGTGATGCAAACCCGAACTCGCCGAGTGCTGAGGTCTCCTGTCAGTTCCAAGCCCTGCCCTGAAGATTCACAAATGAAGCCATGTGTTCTTAACCAAAATTGCTTCCATTATCAGTACAACCTAACAGGTAGGTACAACTTTCTGATATACCCTCAGTATGTGGTTGTAGTTATGTTTGCTTCTGCTGTTGGTTAAACCTTGATGTTAAACGAGCTACATGTAGACATCATTGGTTTCAGTAAAGTTAATTACGTGCCTGCATTTTTACAGGTTAGTGGACAAATGCACATTTTTTGTATTTAAGCTGTCATTGCAGGTACACTGGAAATAAAGCATGTTAAATGAGATTCTCAATGGCTTATCAACAGAATTAATTACAAAATTCCAGTTTAAAGAGTATCCACTGGTGAAGCCTGTAATACACACAGACGTCTACTCTGAAGGCAATGTGGGTTATATGGGTGGGCATGGGATATTCAGAGCAAAATGTATTATTTAGGACCTCAGAAGCAATTAGATCTGCTGCAAACAAACCAACAAAACAGAACAGGAAAAATTCCTTTTGTTCTGACCAGCTCAAATAAATAAGAAAGACATAGAGAGGAGAGATCTAAGAGGAGTTTGGGGGCTGGTGGGAAGGGAGAACAAAGCAAGATAAAATATCTGAATATAAACTCAGCTTGTTTGTAATAAAAGCCCTAGAAACGTAGGCAGCAGGACGATGCCTTTTTTATCATCACATTTCAGAAATGCAGGACATTTATGTGTTTATCAGAGGTGGAAGACACAAAGTAATAGGTTTTCTTCTCATCCTTCTTATTTATTGGTGATGTATGGAAATTTTAGTGGCTTGTGTTAGGTTTTTTGTTTATTTTAAATGCTGTTTTAAAGCTTATTTCAGTTGAGTTGTATTCTGACCAACATAATTTCAGACACATAATAAGATATTAATTTTCTTCCGCTAGAAATACTGTTTTTATTTCATGAGTATTAGAGTTTAGTTTTAAATAATGGATGGCATTGCCTTGAGACAAAAACAGGTTAAACCAGAGTTCCCCTTCAGAAATTCTCTCAGCTGCTTTATCAAAGTTAAATTTTACTTCAGACAGTGCAGTCTTGTAAGTGTGCCAGCTGGATTGAACTGATACCCTTTATCAGTGTTCAGCATGTGCCCTCAATGTACCAACTTCATAAGGGGATGTGATATTGCAGTGCGAAGTGAATGGTGTCTCCTCTGAGACTTGCCTGGTTTTAAGAACAACATCCTTTCGTGGGGATTGTTCCCGGGTTTGGGAAGCCCTGACTTGGCAAAGTGCTGCCTTAGGTAAAGCCACTTGTCTGAGGCTTCAAATCCAGTCTGGGTGGGGCTTTGAGAAACCTGGTCTAGTGGCAGGCGTCCCTGCCCACAGCAGGGGATTGGAACAAGATGATCTTTAAAGTCCCTTCCAACGCAAACCACCCTGTGACTCTGTGCTGAGTGAAAAGGTGACCTGCAGCAGAGCACCCTTTGCTTTGTGTCTGCAGGCTGGAGCGGGTGCCAGCTGGGTGCCAATGCCACCTGTGGGCACGGGGAGCGGCGCCGCCTCCTGAGCTGCTGGCGCAGTGACGGAGCCACCGTCAGCATGCAGCTCTGCCAGAGGGTGAGCAGGGCTGGGAGACACACAGAGGCTCACTGTGCCTCCAGAAAGATGGGGGTGCCTTCTGACCCATGCCAAGACATCGTCCATAAATGGTGGGGGAGTTGTGTTGGGTGCTGGGAGTGCAGCAGCTGGGTGGTTTGGGGGACAAAGGCGTCCACAGGGTGTTTTAGTGGGTGGTGTCTCTCCTTGGTTGGGTTGCATGTGGCATGGCTACCAACCCTGCACCATCCCAGCACCTCCAGCAAAGTTGGTCACTGGGGAGATTTGTGTCCTACTACTGGGAGTCTGGGATTGTCCTTCTGTAATGAGACCCAAAGGCTGAGGGATGCTGTCATGGTTCCGTCCCAGTCAGCAGTCAACGACCATGCAGCTGCTTGGTCAGTCCCCAAACAGAGTGATCGGGGAGAGAGTCACAAGGGAGAACTCCTGGGTTGAGAGAAAGACAGTTTACTGGGGAAAGCAAAAGCTTCATACATAAGCAAATTAAAACAACTAATTAATTCACTGCTTCCCATGGGCAGGCAGGTGTTCAGCCATCTCCAGGAGAGCAGAACCCCATCATAGATGATGGTTGCTTGGGAAGACAAATGTCATCACTCCAAACATCCCCACTTCCTCCTTCTCCCCTCCCAGCTTTATATTGAGCATGAAGTCATATGGTATGGAACATCCCTTTAGTTGGTTGGGGCCACCTCTCCTAGTTGTATCTATCTCCTCCCAGCCCCCTTGCCAGTGTGGCAGTTTGCAAAGGCCTTGGCTCTGTTGCTGCTCAGCTATAACAAAAACATCTCCATTGTCATCACTGTGGTCAGCACAAACCCGGAACACAACCCCATACCGGCCACTGGGAACAAAACTAACTCAACCCCAGTGCAAAATCAATACAGATGCCTAGACATGAAACGCTTCAGCACTGAAACCTCCTTCACCCATTGCACCCTTGGGACAGGTCCTGGATGCCAGTGCCCTGCCAGGGGGGCTGCCAACTGGGGTTCCTGGCTGTGCCAGGGGGTGGCTGGGTCCGGGGAGTTGATGCCTGTGTTGTTTCCATGCCACAGCTGCGCCTGGAGAAGCCCATGCCGACGAGCAGCCGCTGCGTGGTGGGGTGTGCCGTGGACTGCCAGCTCTCCCCGTGGTCAGCCTGGTCCCAGTGCTCCCACACGTGTGGCACCGGCGGTGAGTCCCCCCCTGCCCTCCTGCCCCCACGTCCCAGCAGCACAGCACGGCCCCAGGTGGGCTCAGGCAGCCCCTGGGCAGGGCGTGCAGAGCCTCAGGGGTGGCCCCGAGCCACAGAAAATCCTGTTTCCAAAGGCGCTTTTCAAAGTACTCTAAAGTGAAAAATGCAGCTTAGGAAACAAGTGGTAAGATGCTGGGGGGGTGGTTATTTGTTAATTAATTGAAACTCTCAGAATTCAGTCATAGCAAAGGTTAAGCCCTGAGATAGGGAGTATGGAGAGTTAGCAAAGAATTGGGGAGTGTTAGAGGATTCTTAAGAGATAAAGAAATAAACAGAAATCCTCTGGCGAAGTAACTTTTAGTAATTTAATTGAATCCCATTGAAGCAAGCACACAAAGACTGTTTGTCATTGTTTAGTATATGCTTCTGTCTCAATGCCCTATCCACAGGTCCCTTAATACTTGTATGACCCCAGTAACTTCAGCAAGATTTTCTGTAGCAAATAATACTCACCAGCATACAAAAAGCAAAAGGATTAGGACCTTTTTCAACTTATAGGATGTAAAAAACCCTTTAAGTGTTGACATGAGGAATTGTGTTGAAGGTTTTATTCAAAATAAGCTGGAGACATTATTTCCCAGGCTTCTGATGTGCATTAGATGTACAGCTAATGGTCTTTAAGATTCAAGAGCCATAATGTATATTTGAATCAAATTCACTTAAGGTCAAAAAGAAAAAAGCTCTTAACTTCCATAAAGTGATTCCTTCAGATGGATTCCAGAGATCAAAGCATGTTACAGGAAAAGCTTAATATTTGGATTAGTGCTGTTCTTCCTTTGCTGAGCTTTTAGCCCGTTTGTGAAGTAGTGCTTTCTTAACAGAAATGAATAATTCATGGACAGTGTTTTAACAACAACACACTGGGAGTACTATTAATTCCAAATTTTATTTTTTCTTCAAAATTCATTTTGGAGTGTTAATGCTCATGTTGCTGAATAAACTTAAATTAATTTTTTGAGTGTTCAATCACTTGCTAAATTAAACAGAGTACAGTGCAAAAGCAGGTTGTAACTTTTTATGACTTTGAGCACACTCAAGGAGCAGCTCACCCCGTATAATGCCTGAGGGCTTTTTCATCCAGAGCTTTTAGATTGGATAGTTTGAAAAAGGATGTACTTGAGTGAAGGTATATCTTCTATCCTACCCCTGATCCTGAAATGCCAATTCTAAAGACTGGTTAAAGAGCTGATGGGTGCCAATGCATGCAAGGAGCTATTTCATGCCCTAAATCAGGGGAAAGCTGGACACATCATTCCCTGCTGAGGAGACCTTCCAGTATGTGTCCTGGCTGCAGGTGCCAACCACACTGAGGTTGCTTGAACCACACAGTCGAGCCCAAGCTCAGCTCGGTTTATGGGTCATCTCCTGGTCCTCAAAGACCGTAACTCCGTTACACTGCTAGCTAGAGAGCTTTCTTGTTCAGGCTACAGACAGGTGCTGTTCCTGTGGTTGGACATGGGTTTTAAAGCTGGACATGCTCAGCAGCTGAGCAGTTAGCAGAACTATCCTGAAAATTGTATCGTAAAGAAGCCAAGTTTTGCTCAGTCCTTCTCTGCCGTTTGAATAGCTTTGCAGGGACCCAAGAGTCTTCTGAATCTCATGCCAAAACATCAGTGAAACAAAAGTACTTTGCATCCAAGTTATTCCTGCACATGGTTTATTTTCCTGCATCCTCAGTCCTGATTTGAGTTTTGCTGCAGCAGCCCTAAAACGTGGAGCTTCCCTGATATCAAACATCCATGATGGAGCTGCTTTGGGACTGTCCTGTGGCCATGGCCATGGCCTTTGTGTGGTTTCAACAGCACAAACACCACCATTTCAGCTTCTTCACCGAGTCTCAGTGGGTTATAAATACTACTTGATGATGGCATTAACAGAGGACATTAATTATGTACTCACCTGCAGATGGTGCTTCACAGAGTGAGAGTTTCCTGCTGGAAGGTTCATGGACAGCGACACCTTTGAAGTCATCATGAGTTTCTCACAGGCATTTATCTGAATAGGGTGAAGCCTCAGATTAAACAGGAAAAAGCAAAGGATGGCCATAAATGAGCTGTGGGAATGAGCTGTAGTAAACACTCCTACTGCCCTCCCTTTGCCAGTAATTGCCCACTGTTTGGTACATCTGAAATGAAGGACTCGGGTGCTCAGTGTTTGGAGATAATTCACAGCAAGTTGAACGCACCAGTATTGGATCTACCCACAACAATATTTTGCTTTTCCGGCTCTGCTTGGAGAGCACATGAAGGGCCTGCAGAACTATCATAAAGAACTTCAAAGAGAAACATAATTTAAATATGATCCAGATCAAAATTTAATATCGCTGGATTTGCGTTTTCCTGTGTTTTTAATCTAGCGTTGTTGCTGACATTTTTATTCTGTCCATCTCTTCCAGTCTGTTGGGATATGTTTTAATGGATAGTCCCTTTCTCTTGCCCCGGTTTTATTTTAGGGAATAATGCATTTAAGCATGAAGTGGTGCTGCTGTGCATGTGGCACTGACATCTAATACAGTTCTGGTACACAACAGCCAAAGGCGAGTATATTGATGTTTATAAATGATGATGAGTGAAGTAGATCTCTCTTTCCTGCCTAAGGAGATGTGTAACTGATACTTGCCTGGTGCAGCTGGAGTTCTGGGCAACATCTGTCCAGGATGCTGGCTGGGGCTTCAGGCTGACTTTGGGTTATGTATAAGCATTCCTCATATCAGTTGCTGTGCTGCTATGAATAGATGTATGGTACTGCCTTAATGGCTGATGCTTCCATGGCCTGAATCAGTTACTGGAAGGATGTTTGGTAAGGATAATCCCCAGCAAATTGAATTTCCTTTGTTAAGAAAAATAAATGAGGATGCTGAATTTTTCTATGTAAACGTTTTCTAGTCCCATATGGTTTGTCCCAAGTTCTCTCTAAGAGGAATGCTACATTTATAAAACCCTAACTCTGTGCTTTGACACTTACAAAGGTGACTTTATCAGGTAAATTGTGGGATTTACCTGAGTTACCCAGGGCTGAAGATGTTGCTGTGCCTTGCTCAGTCCTCAGAGCCCAGAAGAGACCACAGCAGGTTGTGGAGATGTGCCTCTCAACGCCAGACTGACCTGAGGAACAAGGATGTGCACAACTGAAAAATTTGGTGATTACATTCTTCCCTGATTCATCACCAGTTTGGGAAAACATTTTTGGTGTTGCCTTCTGAAGAACTTTTTGTGACTCTTTCTCTCTTGCTGCTCAAGCTTGGCAAGGTCCAGTCTGACAGTCCTGGGAGTTGCTGCTGCAAGAGGGGCCACCAGGACCTCTCCCTGATCTGGGGGTGCTCACCTGCAGCTCCTTGGTAGAGCTGTTTTATGTGCTCTGCTCACACTCATCAAACGGGTTACAACATGCTGGGCTTTTTGGCTGGGATGAACTCCAACAGGAATTTTAATCATCTGAGTTTTAGCCATGACACATCACTTTGTGGGGATAAAGTGCATGGAATGGCAAGAATTATTTGGGGGGTAAAAAATACTTTATTATTCTGGTTTGAAAATATGATCCTGTGTTTTTGAGATTAAATTCTGGCTGCTGGCACAAAACCAAATTTTAAGTGATCAGCATTACAAGCCCCGCCTCTTTTTTTTCCCCCCTTTCAAAATTAATTTGAGGATATGAATACTTTCAATTTTCAGCACACTTTCTCTCTTAATTTTTGTATCATTTAATAGTGCAGAGCAGAGGAATCAGAGATGTGGCTGATTCATTGGGGAATTAAAGAAAAAATTCACTGGGAAATTAAGGAAACAACTAGGATTTCTTCGCTTCTTCCAGAGTTTGTTTCGGAAGCAAATTAACTTCAGATGCAGTAAGATTCTCTTCTGCATAGGCAGCAGAAGATCAGGTCTTCAAAAAGAGAAAACAGGAAGTTTTTCTGCTACTTGAGTGGTAATCGAACACCTAGATAATTTTTGTGGAGTGGAAGAAAAAAATTCAGAGCTTTGAGAAACTTGCTGCAGTCATCGTACAAAGAAATCTCTGACTTCAATGATTTATTCACAGAGTAAAAACAAAGTGATAGACTAAATGGGTCAAGCCTCAGCTGACCATTGGGATTGTAGTGAGTTTCAATAGTTTGATTAATCAACTACAGGAAACCAAAATGGAAATAAATACAGAAAGACTGTTAATTCCCCTTGAAAGGAAAATAGTGTTTTCTATTCAGTGATCTTCCCATTTACATTTTGCTAGAAACACGTTAAACAGAGTGTACGAAAGCAAATTATTTCCTTAATTAGAATAGCTTGATGAATCCTTCAGGCTTGCAAGGCTCTCCTAAGGAAATTGGATCTTTTAAACTCAGGAGACCTCCTTGTCCATAGCTCTGTGTGGGGAGGTGGTGCCTGTCCCAGGGTGTCCCTGGAACCCCACAGCCCTGGGCTTCCCACTGGCCCCAAAGAGCCTTCTCCTTTGCTCACCAGTCCTCAGCATGCAGCACTAAGAAGAATTTGGCAAATCTCTGGCTGGAGAGGAAGTAGCAGCTGATTTTGGCCACTTGGGCCAGAGGGGGCTGCTGTGGGGTTCATCGACAGCGGGCTGAGAGGTTCTCTTCCCTTGCTCTGCCTCCCCAGTGAGCTGCAGGAATTTCCTGCCTTGCCATTCCTCTCAGCTGGGAGAATTTTTTCCACCCCCTAATGTATCTGATTCTGTGATGGCTGAATGCACAGTCATGTGGATAAGAGCTTTTATCATCACTCCTGTTACAAACTCCCCAGGTCTAGGAGATTAGAATTGGAAAAGGAAGAAGTCTTAAAATTGGTTTGAATGGCTTTAAAAATGGAATTCAATGGATCAGAGCAAGGGAATAGCATTGTAAAGGTAAGAGAGCTTGCTAAGGTATCCCATCAGTACCTTTTTCAGGTGTGTCTGCTTTTAATTTTTATTTGCTAAGACATTTGTGGAAACCCTGCTCTTTAGGTGGTCCCAGTGACAGTTATTAGAGTTGTGCCTTACACCTGCAGTATTGTTAATTAAAAAGGATGTGCACAAACAGCTGGCAGAAGGATCTGGCTGGATATTGCAGCCTCCTCATTTTGCAGGGTGTTTGCTCCCTCCACACTTCCCTGTGCTCACAAAAAAAACAGCTGAAGGGCTGTGATCCAGAAGGGAGAGCACCTCCACAACACCTTCTCTCTTTCTTTTCTCAGGGTTAGCAATTACCACTCACTTCTGCCTTGTTGTTTTGTGTCTGTCCTTAATGCCCAGACTTTTCAGTTTTTAACTCAAATCCACACATATTGAAAGACAAGGCAGACATTTTATGTCCAGCACAATCGTCTGCATTCCATTGCATAAGGGCTTTTTCTTTTCCACTTTTCTTTTTAATTGGAGCCAGAATTCTAATTGAAACATTTTGAGTGAAAACATTCCTGGACATAAATGGACAGCAAAGGAGACGGAAATGGAATTGCTGTAACTTTAATGAATATATTCAGTTTTATTAGTTCAAAAGTAGTAACATAATTGCTTTTTCCATTCAGTGGCTGAAGAAGTTTTCACCAATAATAAATAGGATTTTAATGGAAATGGTTGAAGTGGTTATGGATGGTAATAGCCACTACAGTGTTTGCAGTTTTCAAATTAGGTCCACATAATTGCTCATAAAAAGAAAATTTCATTTGTTAAAAATCTCTGGGAACGTACTGAATGTGTAATGGTAGAAATGCCGCTGCCATAGGAATTATTTTCTTGTCATATTTAATAATCAGGGTTTAGTCAAGGATTCAAATGCGCTGCATAAACAAATATTGCACTTGGGGAACACACAAAGCCGCCTCGTACGAAGTGCGCTGGAAGGCATCGGTGGCCGCATCACTTGTGTTGTCCCCACAACCTTCCCCAGGAGCTGCTTTCTGGCCGGGTTTTCACGGTGGGGATCTCTCTGGGAATGCTGCTCCGTGTCGAGCTCTGTGTCCCCCCTTCACTCTGTGCTGTGCTCTCCCCTCGGCCAGGCCAGATGGTGCGCGGGCGCTCGGTGGTCCTGCGGGCAGCGGGCGAGGGCAGACCGTGCCCGGAGCAGCTGAGCCAGCACAGGAGCTGCCCGGTGAAGCCGTGCTACAGTTGGCTCCTGGGGCCGTGGTCTCCCTGCAGACTCCAGGTAGGGCTCTCTCTGCTGCTCCCCGAGGGCTTCAAGGGGCTCCCTGTGCCTTGGGCGTCGATGGCAAAGCCCATGGTGGCGTTGCGGGATTAAGTGAGGCTGCTGTTCACGGGCTGGAGGGGTCTCTGTGGCCAGTGGAGGTGCTGGTGAGATCCACAGGGATGCAGGGGAAGTTCGGGAGTGGGAAAGCTCTTCCAGCCATCAGCAGCCGTTCACAGATGGCAATGTGGGTTCAAGTACCACGAGTTTACAGAGTGGTTAGAGGGGGTTTATGGAGTGAATGTGTTTGAGCGGGCATAGTCATGGGGACCTGTAATTCAATTCTCTAAAATAACTCTAACAAAAAATATATATAAACTAGATATCAAGAGAATTTACCCCTTTTTTTAATCTTTCTTTTAATTTCTTTTTATTTTTTTTAAGTACCTGTATAGCAGGTCTTCCCCCACCAGGTCTCCAGTACAGTAGTGTGGGTTATTTTATGAAGGGCTGGTTTCTACTTTCTCCTTGCCCTGGATATCTTTTTAATGATCTCAACATGTGTGGATTCAGTTCTGATGTGCTGTCCCTACACTCGGCACTTCTGCCCAGCACCGGAGCCATCATTTTTTCACTGTCGGTGACTTGAATCAGGCCTGAATTGACTTTTTTCCCCCCTCTGTGCTTTTTCTTCTCTCCTTATCTGTTAGATCACATTTCCAATATTAAAACATATGAGTAACCCGGTTTAAGCAGAGGTGAATCTTCCACAGTGAGGTTTATCAGGCTGCTTAAATCTGGCTTTGCTGAAATGGAGGTGAGAGAAGTGTGGTTCAGTAGAAAAGTGCCCTGCCTGGTCCCAGGGCACAGGACCTGTCCAGATCTGTGTCTGCTTCTCCACATTACACCACGTAAGAGATTGAAGCCAATAATGCACATGAAGACACACATCCCCTTGTGTTTACT
Organism: Formicarius rufipectus; assembly: GCA_013399695.1. Lineage (NCBI taxonomy): Eukaryota > Metazoa > Chordata > Aves > Passeriformes > Formicariidae > Formicarius > Formicarius rufipectus. The sequence continues at coordinate 3,802,579 of VXAU01001192.1, forward strand.
GCTCTGCCCTCTGCCAATGCCTTGAATTACCTACGTGGTTTCTCGATGTGGTGGCTGGACGTGTGGTGAATATGTGAGTGGCACAACAGATACCCACAATTCTCCCAGGTTTTCACACCTGAAATCTGAAGTGTGGCAGCCTTTGGATGGTCCGAGATCAGAGAAACAGAAATATATTTATATTTTGCAACTAGTGAGGTGAATATGGTCCTTGTATGTGGTACGTTCAGTGTTTATTTATGTATAACATAAATAGAACAAAATGATAGCATCAACTGATAACTAATGTAAGCAAATCCTGTTAAACATTAGGGAAGAGACCTTCAGCCACAGCAGCTAACATAGCTGATAAAAGAATTAGTAGGGAAGCTGAATTAACACCCTGGCTTACTCCAGATAAGTAGCACATTGTGCAGATTAAAAGTGAGCTCATCCAGAACCCAGCTAAGTTTCGGCTCAGAGCAAGTAATCACAGCCTCCCCTAACCCTGATATCATCCCCACATTCCATGAGATAGAGTTTGCTTCCCTCCTTAAATTACCACAGTGTAGTTTCTCTGCCCTTTGTTTTGGAGAGGAGCCATTCTATTCATGTTCACTTCCCTTTAATGAGGTGCTTAGGAATTAAATGTAGTTCATAAATACTGGGTGATTTATTCCTGTGCTTTACTGGAAAAGAAGCTTAAGCCTGCTTTCTACAGAAACCTTTCAGAAGTCCTGTTTTCAGGGATGCTTTGTGAAATAAGGTAACTGCATCCTATGGTAAGACCAAAATGTATAGTGTGAGAGTGTCTTCCTGTAATAATAGAAATGGGACAACTAATTATAAGGCTAAAATATTTTTTCCCTTGTATTATGAGATAACTGAGACTGCATTTCCTGGTTATAGAAGGACTATTCTTTGCTAAATTGACTTCATGTGAATAATTAGAGGTGTCTGCATGTTCAGGAAAAGAGCCTGCTAAGTGTTCTGGGTTGTTGATTGTCACAGTATGGAAATCAGTGCGTTGCTCTCCAAGTAATTACACATGTGCCAGGCACGTGGCATGGGGCTCTTCCACAGTGTTCAGAGGGATGCAGGACTTGGGAACTGGTCAGTACACCCAGTCTTAAAGGGTTACAGGACTTTAATTATTATCCTCCTAGAGCTGAAATGGTTTATCCTGATTAGCTTAAAAAATAATTTTAGCAGTGGCTGACACTCTTGATCACGTTCTTCTGTTAAAGGGATATAAGTGAAGTATCTGGGCCTTAACAAACCCCCACTGGCTGTTATTCCTAAGAAAACTAAAAACCTCTCCTTTCTAACATGTTTTAAAAGCACTCCCTTAAATGTGATCATGCAACATTGCCTCATTAGGGAGGATTTACCTGATTAAATGCTCATCAACCTGTGAAAGCATTGCCCAATCCACTCTTTACCTAAAATAATTGTGAACACATGAACCCCAGTTAAAGCTGAAAAGGGGAAACTTCTTAAAGGCACACCTGGGCAAAGCATCTCATCAAGGCTTTTACCTCCTGCCTTGTTAGTATGTTACATGTGGGTGATGGGAGAGGTTTGTGGAGATGCTGCCTTAGCTCAGTGTGCTGCTGAATTCCAAAGATACCTGGCTGGCAAACACAGGCCTGGTGTAAACTTTCTGCTTATTTTACCAGTTGTTGGTTGGGGCAAGCAGGTCACAAGGTGGAGGCTCCATGCAGGTGCTGGTGCAGTGGCACATATGTCCAGGCTGTATTTAGGGAATCCAGGGTGGGTTCTGCGTCCTCTGTTGGGTCAGCATAGGTACTTCTGCAGCCAGATGGCAAGAATCCCTTCTGGAAAGCAAATTCTTTGCGTATTTCCATCAAGGAGATCATGACTCAAGAGGCAAATCCTGGTTCTAGGCAAACCTCAGAGGATCACATCTTCCAAGGAAGAGCGTTTACAGTACAGATTTGTTCTCCTGAGTTTTGAGTTTGTAAAGGTTTCCTTGGCAGTTCTGTGATGCATCCTCAGTGTGCTGTTGCTGCTGTGAACTTCCTCTGGTTCCACACCTATTAATTAGATCATCAAATGTATCATTTTGGGGACATGAATAATTTTGAAGGTGATAAAGAGGTCAGTGCAGTGCTCTTGCATTGCTTAAGACCTTTCAAAAAATACCAAAAAGGGTCTCCTACTGTAAGTGACAGGGTGACATTTTATCTTCTAAGGGTGTCCAGTTAAGGTCTTGAAAGAGTGTCAAGCAAATGTTAAAAAGCAAACCTTGATCTTTGGGATTGTTTGAAAGTTCATGGTTTGTATTTCTTTTTTGTTCTAAGCATTGAAAAATATGAATGTAGTTCCAGTATTGCCTGATACAAAAATGAAGAGTGTTGCACGTGGACTTTTATAAGAGAGACTGTTGTACTGAAAAAAAATATTGTTTTGACCTCTTTATAGCTCAGTATTCTTGTTGCTATTTATAGATTGGTATGCATATAAATACTTACATATTGTTTATAGAAGAGTAAGTACATTTTTGAAAACTTTTTTTGTCTTCTACAGTCATGTGGTCACTCTTTGAGCCACTTTGAACTGGAAATGCTGCAGTTTGATTAGTGCCCATTTCTCTCAAGAATTTTCTCCCATGGTCTTCTGTTTCCAGCAGCCATTTCTAAGCACTCTAACCCAACTGACAGCTGCATGAGTTATTCACACACCATTAATCTCAGACCACAATCGAGGCTTCAGCAGTGAAACAGTAATTTAGAACAGTAAGTTACATGCTGTCTAAAGCGAAACATGGTGTTAAAATCTTGGAATCTAGCTGCATATAGTAAATGTACACTAATCTCTGAGATCCTTTGATTAACAACAGCTCTAAATCCAGGTAGTTATGCACTTATTTCCATTTGATTGTGGGTCTGCAACCCAAGGGATGGAGAGATGAAAAGCAGCCAGGTGTGTGCAGGAGAGCCATTCTGGAGATGCCTGCTAGCAAACCTGCTGCTGGCTGAATGCACTCAGTAGGAGACATCCTGTTCTGCAGATGAAGTCCGTTATTTTAAGAGAATCCACTGCCAAGAAATCCAAAGGTTATATAAAAGCAGTGTTTCTTTCTTCTTCTTCTTGAGTTTTGTTTACTGAATTTTGTAAGTGTCGTTTCCCCAAGGCTTCAGGCACGTGTTCATAAGGCATCACACACGCTGAGGGCACCCACCTCAGCAGCATTGCAGCTCTGTCTGTCAGATGAGAACGAAACAATTCCAACCTCTAGAAACAGCCTCAGAACCTCTTCCAGAGTCCCCAGCCCCTGACCATAGCTTTAGGCATCCAGTATTGATTTTGCAGTAAAGGGAGTCATCTTCAGCAAGTAGTTTGGTGTATGACTAAGTATTTCAGAACTGGGCTGATGAGCACAGAGTGGCTCAGATGGAGCTGCCTTTACTTGTTCAAATGGGATTTAGTGCTGAGAGGTGATGGCTGGCTTGGGTTGATGATTTGGTAGAGTGTGTGACACAAGCTGGTGATCTCGTGTCTGCTCCAGACCTGGTTGCTCCCTTTAGAACATGATAAAATAACCTTGGCAGCCCAATTAACTGTGCTGGAGGATTTTTGCTCTTGCAGGGGTTAAGCCACATAAGTGCTGGTTTTGGGATATATCATCAAAGAAGGGTAGAGGAAATGTCCCTTTCTTATGGGCAGGTTCTGCTCTTGGCTTCTTTAGAGAAGAATTTCTGTGTTCATGTAACTGTGCACTAATTAAGAATCAGTACATTCACTAGCTTGAGTAAAAGGCATGAAGGGCCGATCCCAAAGGTGGTGTTAATCCTTTATGGCACCCACCTCTTCCCCAGCTTGGGTTACATTTCCCACACTTTTCTGTCTGGCTCTGCCCCTGCCTCTGAGTTCTGCAGAGGCACGTACAGAGATTCTCATAACTATTTGCAGAGGATACTATTGCTGTCCAAAGACCAATTCTGTAGCTTTGAAGACTTTTTCGGTGAACTCAAATGTGTTTCTTCTGTCACCTGATATTGTCAGTGATGTGTGCCTCTGTTCCCTTTTATCATTCGGTAGGGTGGACAGTGTGGAGATGGATTGCAAGTCCGCAACCTCACGTGTGTGGTGCATGATGCATCTGTTTCTGCTCCATCCAAACCAGTAGAGGATGCATTGTGTGGTGAGCTGCCCTCGAAGGAGACTGTGCTGCAGTTGCCATGCTCTGTGCCTTGCCCAGGTAAAGCCTTTGGGAAGTCATTTCTGTCTGTGAGAGTTGTCTGAGGTGGATGTGCTCCTGTGGCTCTGAGTACTGTCAGCTGTTGTAGAAAGACTTTGTGCTTCAGCACGAGTTAAATGCTCGGTCTGCTGTTTCTACACAACCTGAAATGCTTCCTTTGTTTTTTGAGAAAATGAGATTCCCCGTGAAGCAGAAAATCCGAGCATTGTGTCCCACTGGGTGATATACTTGGGATATTTCACTGTTAAAGCTGCTCTATGCTTAGGTTGTCCTTGTCCTTCAAGGATGATCCTTTTTTTGCAAACCTGTGATTTATTCTTTCAACGTGCAGGTGACTGCCACCTCACAGAGTGGTCAGAGTGGAGCTCCTGTGAGCTCACCTGCATCAATGGCAGGAGCTTCGAGACAATGGGGCGCCAGTCTCGATCCCGGGCATTCATCGTTCAGTCTCTGGAGAACCAGGAGGGCTGCTCTGGGCAGGAGATGGAAACACGGCCCTGCTCAGGTAGCTTGGCCACAGCACTTCTTTCTCCCTTTCAGGAGTTTATTCTGGATTTGTTGCAAGGTGAAGGCTAACTGGTATTGATGTTGCAGGAGGAAGGTGTTACGACTACCAGTGGAAAACCAGCCTGTGGCGAGACAATGTACGCACGGTGTGGTGCCAGCGCTCCGATGGAATGAACGTCACAGGTGTGTTCCCAGATTGCCTCACGTGATCATGAGTGAAATGTCTCCATCCAGGATTTTCTCCCTCTGCATCAGTTGCTCAGAGGGAGCTGGGCGTCCTTCTTCAGTCTTCCAGAATTTCGGTTTAGATTTGTGTGTAGGCAAGACAGATTGGAGCTCACCAGCCTTGCTGTCAGGTGAACATCACACATGTATTAACTGGGAGTATTTGGGCTAGTTACCCTTACTGGTGGGCTGCTCACGAGAAGAAATGAGTGTACACATCCTAAAGGGCTTCCTGAGCTGGCTTGCACAGCCGTGAGTGCAACCTTCCTGCAGCTGTGGAGAGCAGAAGAGAACATTGCACGTGTGGTGGACACCCCAGCTTCTGTACCTCTTCTTTTCACCACACAGGAATCTCAAATCATTCAGACTGTGAGATTCCTGCTGTCACTGTGACCTACAAATTCTGCCTGTGCAGCATGAAAAGGGAAATTCATGATGAGAACTTTGAAACTCCATGAGAGTTTGGCAGAGGCAGTGGGGCTTGGATATCTATAGGATCTCTTTCAATAGGCACAGGGTGAATGAGGAGAGAGCAGAAATGAAAATGCAGATGTTCTTATCTAGTTCTATTTATAATGACTAGTTAAGATAATAACAAAAGTCTTATGTGCAAAGGATGCCAAGTATTAAAGAACTCATTAACATGTTTTTATTCCTATAGAAGCACAGGCTTCTCCGAGTGAGGATGGGCAAAGGCGTTCTGTGGATTGTGTCTTCTTGTGTAGATAAGACATTAATGAGGACACAGAAGATCTGCATCTAATTCCCCATTCTGCCCCTAACTTCCTATGTGGCCAGTGGCAAATTGCTTAAATCTGTATATCCCTGTTCTCCATTAACAAGATGGGTACGATAATAATTCCCTGCCTCGTTAAGGCAAATTAATTAATACGATGCCTACAGATATTATGCTAATGCGCTTAATAGACTAGTATTTAACTATATAAAAAAAGCAAGCAAGCACTTCTCACACTGTGGTGATCCAAGTCCAGAAACATGCCCTTGAAGGCACCCAGTGTTTTCTTTTCCAGGGGGGTGTCCTCTTCGGACGAAGCCCGCGGAAGTTCGGCACTGCAGCCCGGCGTGCAGGAAACCTTTCTCTTACTGCACACAGGTAACGGCTCGCTGCACGTTATGGTTAGGAAATTAACACTGCAAAATCTAATCAGTTAGCTTCTGGATCTTAAATGCGTTCCAGGACCTAGGAGAGGGTTTGGTGTGTTCGTGGTACCACCTCCAGGTAGTTGTGGGAATTTCAGCCTGAAAGGAAAGCATAAACCCGCGCAGGCGAGTGATGGAGTGTTTATGTGGTGTTAAAAGTTTGGGCTCGTTGTGTGGAGAGCTCTGGGGACCTCTTGGTTTAGTTTTCATTGAATACTATTATACTGTCCCATGGAAAATGGACTGTTTAAATCTTTCGTAAAAGAGGAGATAAAAGAGTCGGTCACCTGTTTGGATCATAACCAAGTGTATCAGACCCTCAGACAGACATTACAAGGTAATTAGCAAAGAAAAACAATATAAAAAAGCTGTTTTAAAGTAGAAATCCATAAAATGGAGTATCTATTTAGCCAATCACAGACTTCTAAAAAAGCTCTTGAGGAAACTGCTTAGACTGATACAGGGCAGTGGATATTTGGCCATAAGAAAGCTGTATTTTAGATAGCCCTGTGAAATACTGGAGTGGAAATACATGAGGAGGGCTTGGATCTGAAGGGGGATTGTTTCTGGTTTGTCTATTCTAACACCCAGCTGGGTCAGTGGGAAAACTGTTACTGAGGAGTTTGCCACAGATTCCTGTTACTAAGCCTGTTGGGATGAAAATGTTTGTATGTTGGGCTTCTCCATAATTACAGACACTTTCTCAACCCATTCCCCAAATATGCTTGGCTTTTTGAACTGAAATGGGTTTTCAGGCAGCAGTTCCTGGGTGGTTTGGTGGTGGTGGTTGTACCTTGCAGTTTCCTTGTGGTTTCCCCGCTCTGTGAGGGGGCACTGTCTGGTTAATGCTGAATTCCCTTTTATCTCCCAGAGAGGAGTCTGCGGTTGTGAGCGAGGATATACAGAAGTAATGAGATCAAATGGTTTCCTGGATTACTGCGTGAAGGTACCAGGTTTAGAAGATAAGAAAGCGGATGTTAAGACCATTACTGGGAAAAACAAACCTGTCAACTCAAAAATGCATGACATTTTCAAAGGATGGTCTATTCAACCTTTTAATCCAGGTGAAAAACTTAAATATGAATGGAATAAATTGTCTTTAGAACGTTTCTGTAGGAGAAAGGTACAAGCTTTGTAGATCGTAACATCAGAGGTGGTGTCTGGGAGCTGCTGAGCAGCCTCCCAGTTTCCAACTCACGTGTTGTCTTTCATGCCTTTGTGCCCATACAGAGAAATCACAGCATCTTGTGTTGAGAGATAGCAAAGACAGAATGAAGCAACCATATTTTGCAAAAATATACTCATATGTGATTTGGTGGGATGCTTAGAACTATTATCTGATGATGTTTCTAGAAGCAATATGTTTGGACTAGGAAAGATATTGATCACCAGCGGTTCAGAAGATTCAGAGCAGAAAGTGCTTACGATTTCATTAAACAAAACATTGGTTGTTTCTTGCTGTGTTTCAAAAATACATGAAAAGAACAGGGTAGAAACTGTAGAGTTTAATGTGCTGAAGTTGTGACATTAAAAACCACCCACAAAAGCAGGAAAGTAGCTCTTTGCAAACAACTCATCCCAGGTGGATCTTTGACATCCACAGCATTAAATCCTCCCCAGATGGAATTGTGTACTGGATGTGCCCAGAGTGTTCTACAGGACTAGAGCTGTAGTAATAGCTGATTCCCGTTTTGACTGTTGTTTTGAAGATTAATTAATCCAAAACACATTTCTGTAATGCAAATAGGTCTTTAAAATGGGAAGCAAATATGTCAGATGCATCAGGTTTTACTGAAACACGTTCATTCTCCTCGTGTTCTAAAATACTGGCAGTGCAGTCTTCCCCCTCTTCTGGTACCTGACATTGCATTTGTTTGCAATTAGTTTCTAATGAACATGAGGCTTTAGAAAACATGTAACAAAAGGTTGTGTTAGGGGACTCAGGGAGCCATAATTCTGTCTGATATATGTGATCACACTTTGAATGTTACATTTCCATATTTGATCTGCATACAGTAGTTAACCTTTGCGTTGACAGTCTCTGGGCTCATGGAGCTCAGTCCAAAGCCTTCTGAAGTTGTCTGGGTTTCGATCAAACCCTTCATCCAGAAGCCCACACAGTTCACCTGCAGTTTGAGTCACAGGTTGCAGGCTAATTGCCTTTTTTTCCAGTATCCCTGGCCCTCTGTAGGTTGTCTTACTTGGGTGTCATCTCTTCGACTGGGACCTTTATGAGGTTGGAAAAAGGGAGGGAGGTGTAGGTGGATGCAACAAATCCTCTTTTTAAATCAGCATTCGAGTCTGCAGCCCTGAAAGCTTCTGGTGGGCTTGACCTCAGTGCAGTATCTGTGAGCCAGCCCTCCCCCAGGGACTGTAAGAGAAATAGGGACTAAGGAGCTTTTATAGAACATGGTGTTACTTAATTTTAGGACAGAAATGTTACAGAAACAATATATGGGAAAGGAATAAAGGTGCTCCGTGTGTGCTAAGTGTATCCCCAACCCCGTGGCATCCTGCAGTTAACTCTTCAGTCTGTATGTGCTCTTCAGACCCCAGCTCAAGGCTGGTGTTCTTCAAATCACTCCCCTTTGTCTAACTTCATGGCAAAATATGTAATTACTTCCTTTAAAGAGGCTCTCAGGCTCCCTGGTCTGGGGGTTTGCAGTAGTTAGTGCTGGCTCAGCCACGAAATTGCTGTTACCTACACGTTGTGCTCTCGGTGGCAGACCTGTGGTGAATGCTCCCTGTATGGATGGCATTTACCACCCTGCAGCACCACAGTCCTTGACATTTGTGTATGTCTGAGGACTTCTATCTGCCAGTGAAAGCATATGTGCCTTTCTCCTGCTAATTTGTGATTTCCCTTCCCACTTACAGTGTGGAACACAAATTTTATTATGATTTAATGAGGCTGATGTTTTTATTCTTCTAAATGCTCTGCAGGAGTGCACAGAACTGATTGCAAATCAGGCTGTGTTTTTCCTCTCTTTACCACACTCTGGGAGGCCAGAGTTCAGGTACAGAAACTTTTTTCAAGTAGAGAGGCAATTTAAATAGCATTGCTTAAATTGGCAGATGACATGGTCCAGTGCCTTTCTGTTGGGGATGGAGAGCAGAGCTGCCTTCACAGCAGACATGCTGTGATGCCTTTTTGTGTCTCTGACAGTCCCTTTGCAGGACTGCTAAATGTTTCTTGGCCTTCTCCTGTAGAGAGGGCAACAAATTTCATACCTAGACTTCAGAAGAAAAAAAAGCAGACAACAAACCAACCCAAACCTGACAAACAGAACTCTTCTCACATGGGAGATGGCCTGCAAGTGTTTCAAGAGGCAGAGAAAGTGTGTGAGGTACTCAGCCTTTCCACAAAGCTTGGAAGAAAAATGAGGAGGAACGGGGTCTGATTAAATGTGACTCCCTTTGAAAAAATTCATCATTCAAACATAAAATGGAAACCAGGCCCAGTGATTGTCCTCTCACTTGACTGAGTTTGGAATGGCCTCTGTCAGAGCTTGTCTGTGGGCACGGCACAGGTTCCTGTTCCTGCCTCCAGTGCGTGTTTGCAGCTCCCTTGGCGTGAACCAGCTCAGGATGCTGCTGCATGGAGAAACACCAAGGCACCTTCTCCCCTCAAGGAGAGCTGTGCAGGCAGAGCAGAGAAAGAAGCAGAAATGCTGATCTTTTAACAGCTGTAATTAACTTGAAACGAAGGTCCTGTCCCACTGAAGGGTTCTGAGACAAGGCAGTGTTTCAACAGGCTCGAGCCCACGTGTGCGTGGAGGGGTTCCTTAAGGGTCCCTGGTCACTGCAGCCCAAGCAACCTGATCATGAGCCTTACCTTGTCTCAAAGCCAGTTATGTCTCCTGCTCCTGTGGCCCAGCCAGAAAGCTCTTTCACAATTTTATCCCTCTTACTGTTACAAAGCCTGTTCTTGTTTGTATTCTGAGCTGAATTTATTCCCATTTGTTGCCCAAGTGTTTTCCAGCTCAAAGCAGTTTGTCCGCTTGTGCTCGCTGGTGTTCACCCCGACTGACCCCCAAGTGCTTATGGAGAACAATCCCATCCCTTCTCAACCCTCTTTTCTTTGGGCTAAACACATCAGATGTTACCTCTGTCTGTCTGGGTCAGCTCGACATGGAATTGCCTCTGCCAGAGCAGCCACTGGGGCTCTGGAGTGAATGTGCCCCAATTATCCCGTGTCCCTGCTCCTCTCCATGGGCAGGAGCTGCCTGGGATGTGTTTCTGTGCTGCACCACAAGCCCAGGCTGCCCGTAATGACCATGGGAGCTCAGCCAGAGCAGGGCTAGGAAAGAGCACTTGCTTTGGAAATCTGGGCTGAGGAGTTCAGTTGGTAGTTTTCACTGAGGAAAATCTGTGCTCCTTACCCAAGTTAGTGTTTTGTCTTTTAAATGATTGATTTTTACAGAAATCTTCTTTGCTGTCAAAAATATGGGGTTTATGGGTTACTCCCAGCCAGTCCTCACTGTATTTCCCATCAAAGATGCTACTAATTTCTCTTTAATTAATCTCTTGAAATTTTGTGTACTTTAGAATAATTTTTTTATTCTCCCCTTTTCTCCCTCTGTGCTTTTTCCTTGTCTTCTAACAGATGGTAAACTGAAGATGTGGGTCTATGGGGTATCAGCTGGTGGGTTCTTCATCATAGTTTTCCTGATTTTTACATCCTACCTGATGTGGTGAGTATGGCATGTATTTTGTCCTTAAATAAAAGCTAGTTTGCTTTTACTTAAACAATCCAAAATGTATCACAGCACTCTGTGTGTTGCAGAGATTTAATCCTCGAGGCTTTAGGAAAGGATGGAGATTGGATTACCTAAGTGCCTTCATTTGGCCCCTGTCTCAGAGTAATTAAAGCTCTGCAAACTGTAACTGTTAATGTGGATTATTGTGAAGAAGTTTGGTGGTCATGCAGGGAAAGAATTCCTTTTGGTTATCAATAGGACCTTATATTTATTCGGGCTTCTGCTGGGATTAGAAAGGGGTTTTATTGTATTATTTAAAAAGAGATAAAACTGAAGAAAGGCAAGGAGAATGATTGGATCGAGGAGCTGGCTTCTGCTCAAGGAAGGACTAAATAGAATAGGGGCATTCAGTTGGAAAATTATGTTTGATGTGGGAATACGATAGAGATCTATGAAATCACAAATGTGGGAGAAAAGGGTGCTAGGGGATTTTTATTTCCCACAATAAAAGAAGTAGGAGGCATCTGATGAAATGATCATTTAAAATAAACAAAAGATACTATTTTTCACACAGTGCACTATTACCTTGTGAGCTTCCTGCTGCAGGGGGCTGTGCATGCCAGGAAGATAAATGGATTCAAGGATGGCATAACAGTTCATGGGAGATTGGGTCTCTTGGTGTTAATTGTGGTTTTCTGGTGTATGCTCCAGCTCAGGAAATCCCTAAATAGGTTTTGCAGTGAATATGTCAGTGTGAAACATGTGTCTAAAGCTGCTGCTCCCAGCCACTGTTAAAGGCAGGGTACTGGGTCCTGGCCTATCCCAGTATGTCACTGGGGCTGGGCTTTACTGGGAGGGGTGGTGTGCCCTCCTCCAGCACAACCATCACAGCAGGCAGGGGTGATGGGCCTGACTTGGCAGAGCTTGGGTTGCTCTCCCTGCCCTGTATATTTGCAAAGGCAGGGTCCACAGATTTGGCCTGAATTTACAACTGTTAATGGTGCAAGCTGGCCCAGCCCCTGTTAGATTAGGGCAGGCAACACGAGAGTCACAACTGTGGCCTGACAGCATCATTGCCCTCTTTCATCCAATATCAGTTTATTCCCTCTCACTCTTCTGGTCTTTCTCTCTTGTTGCTTAAAAGCCTCAAACAGCAGCATTTGGATGCTGTTTTGGAGTTGCAACTCCCCTATTTTCCAAGCCATGTAGCTCCATTTCTCTGAGGCTTCACAGTGGGGGATACAGAGGATTTTTTAAACAACATTACACACTTCTCCATCACTTGAAGGCTGGTGAGGGAGTGTACTTCTCAACAGTAATGATTGTTGCTTCAATACCATGGCAAAGAAAAACGAGGATAGCCCACTCCTAGACAGCTTGTGTTCCCATTTTTCTGCAAGGTGTTCCTTGTTTTGTCAGCTGTGAGAAGAGGCAGGAAACAAATCTGCTTTATTTCCTCTGCAGATGAGGAGCACAGTTGGCTGCCCATTTTTGGCAGGCTGTGTGCCTGTACCACACACATGAGAGCACACGAGCAGGTCCTTGTGGTGTGTGTGAGAAGTGGTCCCTGGGCAGCAGTGTCACACTTACCAAATCAAACAGCCACTGTGGCATCTTGATTTGTTTGGTTTTTTTGTTTTTTTTTTTAAAACTTTGGGGTTTGATGGTGTTTCTGAGCTTACTGCAGTTTATAATTTTGTCTTCTGAAATACTTTTCTTGCAGCAAAAAAACGAAGCAGCATCAAAGCCCTCCTCCACAGCAGAAGCCTCTGACCTTGGCCTACGATGGAGACATTGACATGTAACATGAAAAAGAAATCCAAATCCAGACATCAACTGCCTTAACTGCTTTCTTTTTTGGAACTCTCCGACTTCTCAGTTTTTTGAGGAATCTCCTGATGTGTAATATACTGGGCAGAACAGAAGTATTGCAAGCTTAAAACTTTGCCACTTCTTTATTTAAAAAAAAAAAGAAAAGAAAAAAAAAAGGAGTTAAAAACTTGGATCCTGTGAAGCTTTGCTGAAGAGACCAGAAAATACATCTCTTCCTGTTGAGCAATGGGAATGAAATAGAAAAAAGAAGGAGAATCTACAGACATCAAAAGGAATTAGTTTAAAAAAAAAAAGGCAAAAAGGCATGACAATCCCAAGGCAAATGTGACATTGACTGTAAATGACAAGTTTGACACAGCATCATTATGCACTATATTAGTGCAGGGTTCTTTATTCTTCACATACTTCAACAATGAGTTTTCTAGTGTTTACATTTCGTTCAAAGACTTTAAAACCAGATCATGTGTTTTGAGAAATGCAAGGAAGAATGAGTTGAAGTGTCTGAAGTAATCAGGTTTTTTAAAGTTTCTTCCTTCTTATCCTGTTTTCTAGTCTGGAATATGATTTTGCTTCATTTCCACCTACAGGACAGAATAAGGATTGTTATGAAAAAGCATAGATGGTTTCTTTACCAAGAATATTTTTTAAAGAGTTGAGTAGATAGGTGTTTTAATGAATGGCTAGAGGAATTTATTGTTTAAAAAGTATTTTAAATTAAATTAAACCATGTAGATACATTATGACCAGTTTAAATTGTTATTCAGTTTAATTAATACAAACTCTGCTTTTGTATTTAAATTTTCTTATCTGAAGTATTTATAAATTCCTTTTTTTGAATTTAATTACCTGACCTCATTTAATATACATCAAACACAAATGCAGTTTGTAGAAGGTCTTGCTTTTTTAAATGTTTCAGAACCACTGAGAAGTAACATGTAAAATTCTGGGAACATTTGAAGAGGGTAAGTGTTTATAATAGTGTGTGTTGCAAGTAAGAAAGTGCCATCTTGTGGTATTGACTTGTATTTATAAGCAAATAAAATGCTAAAGAGAGTGAGAAAATTGCTCCTGGTATGTTGAATTAAATGTGTGTAAACAGCATGCATTATTAGTCATTTACTGTGACTGAGATTGGACTTGGATTTCAAACTTTTCTGGTGTACTTTGTGCTGTAGTGATTACTGAAAAAAGTACTACAGACAAGTGCAAGTCGAGAGAATAATTGCAGGTCTGGACAATAGTTGGTCTTATTTTTAACTCAATGCTGCAGCTTATTCCAATAATCAGAAGGGGGGAAAAAAGGGATGGATTGTTTGCAGCCCAGCACCTCTGTGGTCCTTCCCAACCCGCAGTTACCCGGATCATCACAAGAGGTGGGTGTAAAGGGGGCAGCAGGCGCTGCTCAAGTTGTTGTGTTGCTTCTCACGGCCTTTGTAAAGTGGTTTGAATGTTACAGGTTTATTGAAAAAAATGATGGACTTGCAGATAGGTTTCCTTCCCCAGGTCAGGGTCCTGCAGCATCAAATTGAGGTGGTGGTGGCACTAAAGCAGGGTCAGGAATGTGCTTTTCCCTCATTGGAGAGAAAGGCTGATAGAATTGGAAGGGGAAAATGTCTCACTTGTTTCTGTCCCTAAAGATGTTCTGCTGGCCCTGCTTTCCACCTCAGAGCTGTAACTGTTCATGGAATAAAAAACAGGATCTCATGTTTCCCAGTAACACTGGGGGCCTAAATATTTTTTGAACAGTGCCCTGTACTGAACTGCTGAGTAACATGTACAGAGTGAGAGTTACCAGGGGAATAATGATCTAGTGTTATTAGGAAGAACACTACCAGATCTTAATATATTTTGTCTGTGGGATACATGTGAGGAGAATGGTGCTTTCTGAATAATGAAGGAATAAACTCAATTAAGCATGCTGCTCCACAAGGCATTGGAGTGGGACAGTTTGTGTGATAATAGCAAACATGACAGCTGCAACATGTGGTCATTGCCCTCAGCATCAGGGGAAATTACAATCCAAACTGTGATGATGAGAGGGCTCTGGGGAGACTGTAGAGCACCTGCCAGTACCTAAAGGGGTTCCAAAAGAGCTTGGAGAGACAGGACAAGGGCAAATGGCTTCTAGCTGACAGAGGGCAGGGTTATGTTAGGTATCTGGAAGAACATAGGGTGGGGAGGCCCTGGCACAGATTGCACAGGGAAGTTGTGGGTGCCCCATCCCTGAAGAGTTCAAGGCGGGATAGGATGGTGCTTGGAGCAGCCTGGTCTAGTGAAAGGTGTCTCTGCCCATGTCAGGGGATTGGAACAAGATGACCCTTAAGGTCCCTTCTGACCCAAACCATTCCATGACTCAACGATTCTATGTCCAGTACAGGTGATATCAATTATATGCTCATCTGCTCTGGGTCAACAGGGAGCTCCAGGTACAACACTGCAAAGCGTGTTTGTGTTGAGCAGGTGGATCTGGGGGTGTGCTTCAGTTTGGTGCCCTTCACCCACCCCGTGTCCCCAGCCCTGCACCTGCTGGCCAAGAGGTGCTGCCCGTGTTCCCAGCAGGGCTGGGTGCTGCTGGCAGAGCCGTGGGCAGCGCAGGGTGCTCGTGCTCGAGGCCCAGGTGCAACATCTGCTGCAGAGCTGTTGTGGTTCAGGGGTGCCCTCAAGGGAATGAGTGCACCTGTCTGACTTCGTAAAATGAAATGGCACAGCAGGGGAGGCTCTGGGGCTGCTGTTCCTCCCAGCTGCTGCTGTTCCTCCCAGCTGCTGCTGGCTGTGTGCTGTCTGCTGTGAACCCCTGTCGGCTCCTCGACCACCTTGGACAGCACCGTGATCCAAATGTCACGAGGTAATTGGATGTATTTGATAATTTGGGATTGCATTAAGCTGTGAAATTGAAGTGAGGAGCTGGTGGCCCTGCAGAGTCCGTGAGGCTGAGAATTCAGCGCGGTGCAAAACTGGGAGTCAGCTGTTTACAGACAGATGCCAAGGTTGTTGCTGTTTGTGAGAGCCCTGGGTATCCTGCTGGAGGGGGCATGCCCAGCCTCCTCTGGGAGCACTGGTGTGAATTCCTACCTTTTGTCCAAAGTAAACCATGACATGGAAAAGGGATGACTCCAAATTCTTGCCTGTTTGGTATTTCTAAGCCTTTTGCTGAAGACAGGACAGAGATCTTGGTCCCACTCAGGAAGGTAATTCAATTCCCTCTGCCAGGGCATCCCAACAAGACACATATGTGGTTGTGAAGAATTTGCCAAATGCTCAGGCAATTTATCTCTGTAAATAATAACCAGATAACAAGAGTCTGAACTTTGTCATCATTTATTTCAACTGTGTTGATTTCATTGTCCACTGTCAGGTGTTTGTTTCCTACCTTGCTATTACAGCTGTAGGACATGCAACTTTTTTTTTGTTTTCCATGCATAGGATATTTGCATGCACAGATATCATGTTTATGCATATAATTCTGACTAAATACTGCCAACACTGGGGCTTTTGTGTGAGGTATGTAAAATTGGATGGCATTTTTCTTGTAGAAATATCCTGAAGTTTTGGGAAGCTTTCCCATTCATAGGGGTGGATCCCAACTGTACTCCCCCACCAGCAGCCACACGAGAAGTCTCACTGAACACTTGAACTTCAAGTGTTACAGTCTAGAGCAAAGACTAATTTTCTTTGCTTTGAAAGCAAAATAGTGTAAAATTTTCTATGAGAAAAGGCAGCTAAAGACTTGCAAATTATCTTATGCTTGTATTCATACGTGTCAAAGGAGAGCCTAATTGCACAGTTTTCTTTGCTTAAGTGCACTTCCATTCGTGGGAAGTATCATTGGGAAATGAAATCTTAGGGGGAAAAAATCATTTGAGCACTTCTATTTTGAATTAGTCCTGATAAGTATGAAGTTACTCATATTTGCTGCTAACATGGTGTAGCTGGTTTCCTGAAAGATTATCATAGTCATGGAATGGGTTGGGTTGAAAGGGACCTTAAAGATCTTATAGGTCCAACCATCTGCCATGGCCAGGGGCATCTTCCACTAGGCCAGGTCATTCAAAGCCCCATCCAACCTGGCCTTCACCTTCAAGGACAGAGCATCCACATATTCTCTGTGCCAGGACCTCATCAGGCTCACAGTGTAGAATTTCTCCATAATATCTAATCTAAATGTACCCTCTTTCAGTTTGAAGCAATTTCCTTTTGTACCATCACTCCTTGCCCTTGTGGGGCTGCAGCTCTCCTGTAGCCCCTTCATTACTGGAAGGGGCTCTAAGGTTTTCCTGGACCCTTCTCTTCTCCAGACTGAACAACCCCAACTTTCAGTCTGTCTCCATAGCAGAGGTGCTCCAGCCCTCTGATCATATATTTTCTAGATATATAACTTAATTTGCCCTTACAAGTGAAAGGAGAAATGTAGTTTAAATGTAATTTTTGGGCTTGTTTTCAATTGGGAAGTAATAATGCAGAAAAAAATTATCCGACTCAGAACCTTTTGAAAGATGGATCAGGCTACCTGATGTATTAACATGCCTCAGGACAGATTATGGTTCTGTCTGGTTTAAAATGTAATTTAAATGAATTAACTTCCACATCTTAGAGCTGTGACATGCACCTGTCCTGGGCAGGAGCTTGATTTATATTACCTTTATGAAGATATATGGTGAGCACAGGCTATTACGTGCCATCAGTATGGATGTTGCTGGATCCCCAGAGCCACGACCCGACAGGTGACTCTGTCACTGTCACTTAACTGCTGACATGACTTGTGCCACCAGCCATGCCATTAAGCCTTTGAGATGTGACACAACCTGATCTGTGACTGGCTGCTTCTGTCAGGCATGGAAGATGAAGGAAGTCACAGGTGATTCCTCCTGGGCTTGCTGCATCTGCAGGGAAGGGCATCCCCCTGGGTCACAGCTGTCAGCCCTGGGACGGGATGGGACAGGATGGGACAGGATGGGATGGGATGGGGGTTGTTCTTGCTGGTTGAAAAAGTTGTACAGCGGTGAGGTTGCTTTGAAATCATGCTTGATCCACTGGAATAACTGGAATTAAAAACATCATTGTAAAAAGGGAGGAATTCACATGAAATGCCATTAAATAAGTGGAACTGGGTGGTTGTTTCTTGTTCCTGCCTGGTGAAATGAAAGATGTGTCTTGCTGTGAAGTCTGATAGCAAGGGACCCCCCTGTCCCTTGAAGCAGGTTAGTATTTGGCCATGTGTTGTGATTTGGTTATTTTTGCATCTGGGGAGAAAAGACTAGATTTGAATGAATGGTTATAATGGTAATCACGGCGATGGGATGTTTTCTGCATGGATTTTTAATGTGTGCCCTTTTATCTTCCAGTCTAATATAGTTGATTCATATTTTTAAATGTAAACCGAGGGGAAAATGGTCACATAGGGAATGTCTGAGAAAATAACCTAAACCTCCATATTTTAAGTCATTGGTAATTATGCACATTTACTTTGATTACATGCTTTGTTACAATCGTGTCTAGAATGGACTGTAGGTGGCTACATAGGTTAAAGCAATTTTTGGGATTTGTCCTGTCTGTGAAGAGATGTTTTGATGAAATGGAAAATCAGGTTAATTTTCCTCTCTTAAGGAAGAATGTTAATTTTCTACTCTGCTTCTTGAAGGTTCTCCTGCATGTTGTGAGTATTGGGGTTGTTACATGTCAGTGTGACATTTGGAAAAAACTCTTCAAACATAATAACTGTGAAGAATCTTCTGACAGTGTGGGGGGAAGTGGATCACCAAACATTCCTTTTGCAGATGAGGAAAATGGCACTTGTATTTTATATACATTTTTGGGTGCAATCTGGTTCCCTACCACATGTGAGCAAGCTTAAGTAGTTTTTCTTGCAGAAGTGGATGAGTGCAGCCCAGAAATCCTGTTTCCAGGAGGCTGCTGTTGCCCAGTGATCACAACCCTGCA
Source organism: Formicarius rufipectus (assembly GCA_013399695.1). Lineage (NCBI taxonomy): Eukaryota > Metazoa > Chordata > Aves > Passeriformes > Formicariidae > Formicarius > Formicarius rufipectus. The sequence continues at coordinate 3,821,146 of VXAU01001192.1, forward strand.
GCAGCAGGATTATGGGCGAAGGAATGATGTGACATTTCATCTCTCCATTACAAATAACCTTTGGTAACTGTGTTCTGGAGCTCAATTTTAGCAGGAATTAACATACAGTTAGGGTCACTTTTCTGTCACTGTTGTAGCATCAGGCAAAACCATATTTGGAGGTGGCAAAGGAGGGATGTATCTGATCCAAAGTCAGTAAACAATGCTTATTGACTTAATTTAGAGATGATCAGACCATTCATAGCTTGTTATCTGCTGCTTGCTTAGAATTTTCCACTGTCACTGACCTTTGTGAATATGAGTACATTGATCCTGAAATTCCTCATGTGGCAAATTAATTCATTTAATTACACAGTTTGGGTTTGCCTTCTACATTACAAGTCAATTTAGTTCAGTGACTGAATTAGATAAACAGCCCAGCAATTGATGGGTCAGACCTGTGAAAGATGCAAGTGTTCCCTGAGATATGTTGTCTGTGGCTGCTGTTCTGCAGCAGAAACTGCATTGGGCAGACCAAGTGCATCCAAATTTATTTAAATGAAGTGTTTGGGCTCTGCCTCAGGATGGGAATCCAAGATTTTTCAATGACAGGATGCAACACAGATTTAATTTATGGTCATCCATTCTTTGAAAAAAGTATTTGTGTCAGTCAACATCCATGTTTTTCCTGTTTGAAGTGGATATTTTAAGTCTTTCCTCTGATGAAACAGAAGCCTTGTCCTCAGGTAAGCAATCCAAAGCAGGACTTTGAAGAAGAGACTCCATTATGATGGAGGGTTTTGTTCTTCCAACATACACTATGTAAAACTTGTGAAGGTTTTAGCCCAGCTGAAGTCCCAGTGAACTGTTTGTTTTGAGTGATGCAAGAATGACATTTGCTGAAACCCTGACACTGTGCCTGAGCCATCTCTCCCAGTGACAAACATGCTGAGGCACTGCCAGGAAAAGCCACCGTGGAGACAGGTCATACCAGAGCACGAGCCCTCTAAGGGCACCACATCACTTTTTTGTCTTCCAGTGTCTGACAGTGCTGGAGAGGAGAAAATGGGGGTTTACAGCTCAGCCCAGTCCTAGCTCTGGTTTCTACTGCAATGGGCTGTGCATGATGGGCTCAGCAGAGACATACATCTATATAACCTGTACCCTGTGCTGACAGCTGCACTCGGGGGTGACAGCAATGACATTCAGGCGGGTTTCTCATTGCTGGGAAGCATCAGGAGATTGCTACTCCTGCAGTAGAGATGGGCAGAAAATATCACTTCACATTCTGAATGCAAGCAGCTGATGGAGCCTGTTGAAGACAGAATTGAGATGAAAAGCTGTAATGCAGATGTGTCACGTCACTGTTGTGTTGTCACTCTGTTTCTGTGTAAGATGCGGCGGATCCACAGCAATTAATTTTAAATGCAGTCTCTATTGCTACAGAGTGGTAACTTGAAATATTTACTACTTTATTTGCTTCATGCCAAGGGAGATTTCACTCAATTTGTCATTAAAAACACTGTCTTCTTCTGAGGAAGGAGTATATTTACATAAACTGCTCTCCAGTAATTCTGTGTTTTCTGCAGGAGAAGATTTTGTGCACAAAAATCTGAGGACTGAAGTCATGTTGGGGAAAAGAGAACAGATCTGTTCGTTGCCCTCAGTGGGCTGTAGAAAGGCCAAAGGGATCGAATTCCCATTCCTTTGTCACTCCTCTGCATGCAACATGGATCATCATTAACCAAAAAACCCCACCTCTTCAATATTGCAGAGTTGGGCAGTATTTTTGATGTACAGGACATGATTTAGAAATGAAGAGCTGCCATCTGCAATGAGTCTGCTGGATCCCTTCTGAAAACCAGAAAGCTGCCTGTCTCACCTAATCATGTGATCCTGGGAAGTGGATGTGGGGAGGGGGGGACGGAGGGTGGTGGAAACCAAATGCTGTGAAATTTGAAGTGAGATGAGTGGTGACGCAGCCCAGAGCACAGGGGATGCATTGCTGGCTGTAGGAGACAGAGTTGTAACTTGTTTGTGTTGTTGTTCTACAGAGAAAAATGGGTTATCAAGTCTGTAGAAATGCAAAATACACACACAAGCCTATGTCAGCAATAAGATCCCTGTATTTGGGTGCTGCTGGAGGTCCCTGTTGGTCTGCTGGAGGGCAGGAAAGCTCTGCAGAGGGATCTGGAGAGGCTGGGTGGATGGGCTGAGGCCAATGGCACGAGGGTCAGCAAGGGGAAGTGCTGAGTCCTGCATTTGGATCAGTACAACCCCAGGCAGTGCTACAGACTCGGGGAAGAGTTGGCTGGGAGGTGCCCAGCAGAGGAGGGATTTGGGGGTGCTGGTGACAGCTGCTGAACGTGAGCCAGCACATGCCCAGGTGGCCAAGTAGGCCAATGGCAACCTGGTCTGTGTCAGCAATGGTTTGGCCAGTAGGACCAAGCAAGTCACTGTCCCCCTGACCTCGGTACTGGTGAGGCCACCCCTCAAGTGCTGTGTCCAGTTCATGCTCCCTCATGACAAGACAGGCATTGAGAGGCTGGACAGAGTCCAGAGAAGGGCAGCATTACTGGGGAAGAGTCTGGAGCACAAGTCCTGTGAGAAGCACCAGAACAAGCTGGGGTTGTTTAGCCTGGAGGAAAGGAGGCTCAAGGGAGACCTGCTTGCTCTCTACAACTCCCTGACAGGAGGTTGTAAGGTGGGGTCTGGCTTTTCACACAGGCAGCAAGTGACAGGATGAGAGGAAACAGCCTCAAGTTGCACCAGGGGTGGTTTAGAAGTACACTGGATATCAGGGAAATCTCTTCACCAAAAGGGTTGTCAAGCACTGGTACAGCTGCCCAGGGCAGTGGAGGAGTCACCATCCCTGGAGGGATTTAAAAGGTGTGTAGATGTGGCACCTGGAGACATGATTTAGTGGTGGGTTTGGCAGCACTGGATTAACAGCTGGACTTGATAAAGGCCTTCTTCAGTCTCTTCTATTCTGTCACTAATCCTCTTCTCCAACTTCTGTGGTTCAAGGCACGAGCTGCTTTTTAACCTGGAATCAGTCCAGCTTTATTTCATGGCTGCAATGGATCCATGGATGCAACTGGTTGGGTACTGCCTCCAGGACTGTGTTAAACCTAATTTAATCAGGAAAGGAAAACCTGTTATGTGTTTGGAGATAAACCCTGCTGCCAGTGCAGGGACCAAAGGCTGGCAGCCACGGGGCAGGGACAGCCAGGCCAGTGCTGGGGACTGTGGGGACGAAATCTCCCTATTAAGATGCTGCCAGTGCCTGCAGCGTGGCTTGGTGCAGTCAGGCATGTTCTGTGTATTGCATTTTGTTTAATATTAGACACCCTGTCTGCTGTGTGCTTTGTTTCTATTAATTATCTTTGATTTTCTTATCAACTTTGCTTACTTTTTTTTCCCGTAAAACTTTGGATCAGCTTTCTAAGGACAAAAAAAATCATGGAGAATTTTTTCTCCCTTGCTGACACTGAAACAATGAATATGGATCAGAATTTTCATTTCCTTTTTTTACCACATCCATTTGCTTGATAGAGCAAGCTTGCCAGCCTAGTTTTACTTTGATAAACCTAATAAGGAAAAAGCACTTTCCACCTCCATATTATTTTATGCCTTGTTTGTGACTTCAGCATCCCTTACACAGGTTTAAAGACAATTTATTCTTTATTGCCCTTGAGTCATTTCAGGAGAGCATTTGTGTTTTTCCCGACATAAAAATGTCCTCCTATAACGTGATGAATATTAAGTAGGTGCTGGAATGAAAATGAATCCGCGTGCTCTGACCTGACAGCTCCATTTATCGCAGCGCGACTGGGCGGGAGCCAAAATGTCAGTGCTGTCCAGCTGTGGACGCAGGGCCGTGCACCCAAATTATCTCATCAAACCACCAATTTCACGAAGAGACCTGGAGGATGGTGGGACGTCCCTTCTGTCCTGCTTTTCCAAGAAGTCATTTGCCAGTCCCAGCGCCTCCAGAGCGGGGCTGGCCCAGGGTGGCTCTGCCAGCGGGCAGGAGGGGAAACATCTGGGCTCATTTGTGAGGGTGGTGCTCGTCAGGAGATTGTGGGTTTGTTCTTTTGATGTGACTGTGCAAGAGGGATCAGACCCTCACTGTGCCAGCAGCTCCCCAAATCAGTCATTTCTCCACGTGAGAAGGCCAGGGATGAGCATCCAAAGGAAAAACAGCTTGGGAGCACAGAATACACTTGGGGGATTCAGAGGCCGAGGCAGGGAAGAGGGGGATCCACCAGTGAGCAGAGGAGAAACCAGTGGGTCCCTGGCAGAGCTGTGCTGGGTGCCTTAGCCCCTTTCCTGGCCATCCATGGGAGGTTGGGCTGTGAGCACTGTTGGGAAGAGCGTGGGGATGAGATGGCTGCAGGCAAGGCTGGAATCCATCCCCTCTGCAGGAGAGCTCAGCTGCCGTGTGTCGTGTGTCCCCATGGGAATCACCCCCTCCAGACAGCAAAAGGACTGGCTGGGATATTATCTCCTGCTACCAACAAGCTGACAGCCTCCTAGTATAGTGAAGAATTATGGGGGAGTGAAATCCTTTTTCATTTCTGTAATCCAAGGACAAGGAATGTCCAAGGAATGCAAGGTTTAGATTAGATATTAGGGAAAATTACTTCAATGAAGGGGTAGTGAGGCATTGGAACAGGCTTGCCAGGGAAGTGGTGGAGTCACCATCCTTAGAAGTGTTCAAAAGGTGTGAGGATGTGGCACTTGAGTGTATGTTTTAATGGGGAACACGGTGGTGCTGTGTTAACAGTTGAATTGATGGTCTTGGAGGTCTTTTCCAAGCTTCATGACGCTGTGACAGTCCTGGAAGTGTTGCCTTCCCTAACCTGCAATGTGTTCAATCACTGTTCACGCACAGAGCTGTGGCTGAGATGGGATCTCTCCCATTCCTTGTGGATACATCCAGCTTTTCTCTATGTGGAGAGTGAAGCAGAGAAAGGCACCTCACACACACAGCAGAGCTTCACACCAGTGCTGACTGGAGCATTTGTATCCCATTCATGAGGCCTCCCAGCAACTTCCAATTTTTCTCACCCAAAGATGTACCATTTTTAACATTTAAGAGAGTTGTTTTGTCTTCAGGGTTAAAATGAAGCCAAATGAACTGCTCTGGGTGCTGAGCAGTGTGGCACCACTGTGGGACTCAGGCTTCACTGGCAGTTTGCTCCCATTCCTTCTGATCTCCAGCACTTTGCCAGTCAAGGATTCCCTCGTGGATACGGCACACATGTAACTGTGGGCATATTTTTAAGTGTTGGCAGGGTCAGTAAGGAAGTGCAGCTTGTTAATTATTTGGTTCCTCCTTTAGCTCATAATGGGTTTTGCTGCTCTCCTCCCAGATGTACCAGCTCGATCCAGATGGTCTCACCTCCCTGGGTTACACCTTATCCAGATGCAGGTTCTGTCCCAGAATGGCTAAAGATGATGGTGTCATTGCAAAGGAGGTGGCAGATGTCTGGAGTGGCCTTTCCGTGCTGCAGCTGGTGATGAAGGCAATGGGGTAATGTGAGTCATATGGTGTAGGCTGGAGTTTTTATTCTGTTATCTCCAGGTTTTTCTCTGAATGCTGCATTCCACGAATCCATATTGCATTTGCTTCTGTTGCATTTGGGAACCAGTGGAAGGATGGCTGTGCTAATAGGGTGCAACACAAGTGGCCTCGCTGAGTCAAACATACTCATGTTATGAAAACCTCTTTTCCATTTGGAAAGTATTTCTTTTTAAGGAATAGAAAGATGGCTATATCTGCACTACCTACAAATGCAAGGGGGACAACCAGATTAATTATCACTTGCTTTAGCCAAGGTGGCTGTGTAATGGTGCAGAACAAATAGCATAAATATGCCCGAGATTATTTTAACTGACACATTCGCTTGATTGAAATAAAACACCTGTCATGTAGGGAAGCTCCTTGGCCACTCACAGTAGCAAACACTCACTGCCTCAACCACACCATCCTGGTCTGCCCTGAGACCCCTTTGTGCTCACCCCTGCCCATGACCTCACTCACTTGGCAGTCCTGCATTTCATGGCAGTGAGAGAATTGGCAGTATCCTCGCTGTTCCAAGTTAATAAAGAATAAATTCTTTAAAAGTATTAAGTAAGAAGAGATCTGACAAAGCTAATGTATTAAGATCTCGATGAATGTTACCCAAAATAATGTATATTTCATGGAATCATAGATTCACAGAATGGGTTGGGTTGGAAGGGACCTTAAGGATCACCTTGTTCCAACCCCCTGCCATGGGGATTTAGTATTTAAAGAAAATACACTGCAATAAACCCAGTGTGAATGCAGCAAAGCAAATGAAGATTCATGGTGATTCCCTGCACCAGTCAGGACTACACAAAAAAGCAGTGGGGAAATATCCACACTCAATAGAGACACATCCTATTCCAATTTGTCAAGGCTGTTAAAGGTAAGAGCAGCTTTGCTTTGCCCCGAGGCCAGGCTGGACTCACACAGTGCCTGTGTGCCTGAGCTTGTTTGTCTGCCCTGATGAATGGCTTGGGTTTATTTTAAAAATTGGCTTCCCAGATCTTCCAGAGACCCCTGGAGAAGTGAAGCCCTGGCACCACAGTGAGTCTCATCACTGGCTGTGGGATGAGGTGGGTGACAGCACCTTCCTGGGGATCACAGGCACTGATGTTACTGCAGAGCAGGCAGTGGAGACGGGGCCAGTGCGGGGTCACCCCAAGGAGCTGTGGAGAAGCCCTGATCCCTTAAGGAGCTGTAGTGGGTGCAGCAAAAGGGGGCATCCTCAGGATCAGGCAGTGAAGTCAGCCCTGGTGTGATGAGCATCACTAGGATGACAGCAGAGCTCAGTGTCTGCACCACTGCCGGTGCTCCTGGTGTTTTGTAGAGGGTTAACCCTGGCTGGGTGCCAGGTATCCACCAAAGCCACTGTCTCGCTCCTCTCTGCAACTGGACAGAGGAGATAACACAGAATGAAGGGTTCATGAGTTGAGATAAGGATGGGAGAGACCCCTCACCAATCACTGTCACAGGCAGAACAGACTCAAAGTGGGGATATTAATGAAATTTATTACTAATAGAATCAGAGCAGGAGAATAAGAAGTAAAATAAATCTTAAAAACACCTTCCCCTCCAAGCTGTGACTCCCTCCCCCCAGCGGCACAGGGAGATGGGCAATGGGGGTTCAGCTCAGCTCATCACTGGTTGTTTTCTGCCCCTGCTCAGAGGGAGGAGTCCTTCCCCTGCTCCCCATGGGCTGCTTCCCATGGAGACAGTCCTTCACCAACCTCTCTAGCGTGAGTCCATCCCACGGGCAGCAGTTCTTCACAAACTGCTGCCAGGGAGGTCCCTCTTTCATGGCACGCAGCCCTTCAGGCTCAGGCTGCTCCAGTGCGGCTCTGCCACAGGTCCTACCAGGAAAACTGCTCCAGTGTGGCCTCCTCTCTCCACAGGTCAGCAGATCCCTGCCAGGACCCTGCTCCAAATGGGCCTCCCATGGAGTCACAGCCCCCTTCAGGCACCCCTCTGCTCCAGTGTGTGCTCCTCCCTGGGCTGCAGGTGGATCTCTGCACCCCTGTGCTCCATCCTGGGCTGCAGGGTCACAGCTGTCTCACCATGGGCTGCCCTATGGGCTGCAGGGGAACCTCAGCTCTGGCACCTGGAGCACCTCCTGCCTCTCCTTCCCCCCTGGCCTTGGTGTCTGCAGAGTCGTTCACGTGTTCTCACTCTGCTCTTCTCTGACATCTGCCCAACAAGTTTTTTTCCCCTTTCTAAACATGTTATCCCAGAGGCATTGCTGTCATTCCTGATGGGCTTGGCCAGCAGCAGGTCCATCCTGGAGCATCCTGGCATGGGGCATAGGATCACGTGGTCATGGGAGAATCTTCTGGCAGCTTCTCACAGAAGCCACCCCTCTCACCCACTCCCTCTGCCACCAAAACCTGGCCATGCAAACCCAGTACAGGTTTTAACACCTTTTTCAAGCTGCTCTTTCTCTCTGAAACACCAGTCTGGACACATGGCGAGACCAGACACAGCTTCCTCTGGCAGGTGCTGATTGCCATATCCTGGCATCACTGAGAAGATAGGACCTGCCCTCCCAACTTGAAATGCATTTCCTCTCTGGACTCTGACTTCAGGGTGCACGGCAAAGCCAAAAATGCAGCATTAATTGCACTCAGGTGTGTACAGCTCATCACAGAGCAGCAGCAAAGCAGGTCCCTCCTCCATTTTGCTGCCTGCAAGCTCTTGTGAAGGTGTTTTGCCACCCTGCCGTGATGGCAATAAGCCTTTAACTGAACAAATTGATCCTGAGATACTGGAGTTTGTACCTTGTTTGCTGTTGCCTTTCCTGCTGTTTCCATCCTGGCTCTGGGAAGGTACAAATAGTGAATTAACTGCTGGATAAGCCCTGTGCTCCCCTGAGCAATTATTTTGGCTTCTGCCATAGCAGACTCAATTTGTCCTGCAATAAGTACAATTTTCTGAGAAGTTAGTTCTGGTTCAGGGGATAATCATCCACATCTGGGTGGCACAGGTATTTCTGGGGGGAGGAGACAGTTGTGAGTCAAACTGTGAGACTGGCACGTGAAAAAGCACATCTTCAGAGTGCTGTGGTCCTTTGGGGGATGCAAATGCACTTAACTCAGTGTGTGGCTTTAACTCGGTTAGTGGAGAGAGGAACAGCATAAAATGTGGAATGATCATGAGCACTTGGATATTGTTTTCACAACCCTTGCTTCCCCAGCCCCGGGAAGATCAGCACTAATGATTTAACATGAATTTAAATCTCAAACATGTAACATTTATTTGCAGAAGGTGCTGCAGGGAATGGAGGTGCTGGTTAGAAAAGCGATTTCCTACATTTGCTAATTAGTTCTGGGCAAGAAGTGCCATTAGATAGAAAACAAATGGAGCCAAACAGTATCTGAGCAGCAGCTGGCACATGGCAGACAGGCACCTGTAAGCCTTACACACACACCTATACACCAGCTGAAAGGGGAAATCCTGGTAGTGACTGGCAGATCCCAGTCTGGAGATGCTGAGCTGCTCAAGGCTTTTCTCCCTTTGTTTTATCATCAGGATGCTCAAAAAAGGTGTAAAACGGGGCAGGCTTGGATACGAGGTCCTCATTTTGCTATTCATCACGTTTATGGGGCAGAATTGTGCACAATAGTGGATAGGCTTTGCCCATTTTTCTGTTGCAAAGAAGTCAGTGGGATGAAGACAGGCTGAGAAAGTTGAGGTTGTCCAGCTTGGAGAAGAGAAGGCTCTGGTGAGGGCTGAGAGCCCTTTCCAGTGCCTAAAGGGGCTGCAAGGGAGCTGGAGAGGGCAGTTTGGGTGGGTCTCCTGCAAGACCTTTTATTGAGCCTGTTGTGAGCACGAGCAGCATGAAAACCTCCTCCCAGCTCGTGTCCAGAGTGTTTGCCTGGCACAACGCTGGTGGGGTCTGTGTGCACAGCCTGAGCATGCCTGTGGTCCTTCCAGATGTGCATCAGCTCAGAGCCCTGGGCCTGGCTGCAGTGAGGGGCAGCTGGGGATGGGCACTGAGGGATGTTTGGTTCGAGGTGAGCTGCCTGGAGGTTCCTCAGACACCACCTGCACATCTGAGACAAAGTGTGCCCTGACTGCTAAGGGCCTTTTGGGGGAAAAGAGGAGAAAGTAGCTATTTTATATCTTTTCTTAGAGATCCAGGGTTATTGAGCACACAGCAACAGGAAGAGCTCCTCAAGACCTCCCCTGGATAGGGATCTGCAGAAGGTATAATAATCCCACTGTTTTTCTGCCCTGGACTGAGTGAGAAACTTGGCAAATTGCCTCTTTGCTGGCTTTGGTGAGGTTTGTTAGAGTTTCTGCACCAGCTCCATCACAGTAACCTGTTTCCTTCTTTGCATAATGCTTTGATGAGTCACAATTGTGTGGTGTGTTAAAACAAATGATCTCTGCACACAACGATAACTGTCTGCATAATTGGTGTTAATCACTGCTGAAACCTCTGAGCATCTCTGGAACACAACTGATGGCTTGGGTGTACATACCAATGGCTTGGGTGCACATAGTCTGTACAGAAATGATGTTCCCACTGTCCCACCACTGGCTGAAAGCAAAGTCAAACACTGAAAGGCTTTGGCAGTGAGATTTTATGGTCTTGTGCCCAATCTTTAAATAGATGCAGAATCACAGTCAGTGTTACATCCTGTTTACTCACTTTGAATATATTATTAAGTGTTTATTGGTACCAAAAGACCATAATTAAATAGCGTGTCAACTGCAAATCAACACTACATTGATGGCACAGGAGATGTGTGAATTTTATTAATGTTGTCATTTCCAGTCCCCAGCACCATAAAGGACCAGGACGTTTCCTATTACAGTTGCAGATCTACCTTACCATTGCTAAAGCAATCACAGTGTGGGAAATTAGATATAAACTGAAAAATAATTAAAGGCCTGGTGACAACTTGATAACACTGAATAATTGAACTGTTGGTAACAAACCTTGAATTCTAATTTTCTCAACGTAGTTGATACTAGTAATTGAGATCAAAAGCATCTTAACTGCTTTAAGAAAGCTCACTCACCTATGTACCATGTAAGGAGGGAAGGAAAAGAGAGGAACACCACAGCTCTGAGTCAGGTCTGCTCACAGCTCAGAATCCCACTAAATCCTGCAGATGGGAATGGGCCAGAGCTGACTGAGATGTTTGGGTTTCACCAGAGGTGCTTCACTTGCTTTCATTTCCTGGTGGTGTTTTTTTTTTGTTTTGTTTTGTTTTTTTTCCAGTCTTGGTCTTGACCCATCGAGGTTACTGAGATGTTTGGTCCTTCATGGCTCTTCACACCTGCCTGGAGCTGTGGGTCACCTCCCAGCTCAGCAGGCAGATGCTTTCTGGGGTAAGTAGTGAAATCTGGCTGGGGGGAAAAGAAATGAGATTTTGTGTCCACATGGGACAGAGGAGGGATCTGGAGCCATCAGGGTCTGTCATCACCTCGGTGGCCATGAAGGACTTCAGTGCAATAAAAATTACAGTTGCTGGAATGACTTAAATGGCATCCTGGTCTGGAAAGATATGAAGTACTTTAATGTTGCCCAGAGCCCACCCTGTACATTTTTATCTGTCCAGGTAGGTGGGGCTGCCAGGGCTTGTCCTGGACCCCTCTGCTGGCCAGGCCACCCCTCGAGGGTGACACAGGGACTGCAGGGGTGGCTCTGCTCTGTGCTGCATTATGGAGTATCCACCCCAGCTGGGTCTGGCCAGGGTGAGGGACTCGGGGATGAGCCCATACAATGGTGCACAGCTTACAGGTGGACAAAACCCAGTATTTTGCAAAGTTGCCAGTGCTTGATGTTTGCAGTAAAATAACCCCATCTTTTCTTGAATGTCCTGTATATTTGTTGATGTGAACATAGGCAATTTTAAAATTACCTCTTTGCTCATGATGATGAAACCAGTCATTACTGTAAAATTTTTTTGTCTAATAAAACCATACAATAACATTTTGGCATAATTTAAAAGCCATATTTAAATAAAGATGTTGGAGGCTCTAAGTCACTGTCCCTGGAGGCATTTAAAACACACGTAGATGTGACACTTGGGGACATGGTTTAGTGGCGGGCTCGACAGTGCTGGGTTAATGGTTGGACATGATTATTTTAGAGGTCTTTTTGAACCTAAATGATTAACTGATTCCGTGACTCCAAAGAGCTGAGACGCCGAGCATCTCCCTCGCTGCCTTTCCTGACTCACAGGGCGGGTGGGAGCGATGCCTTCCCCGGGCAGCGCTCCTCACCCTGCGCCCCCGGTCCCGGCATTCGGCACCGCGTGTTCATCGATCCACCGAGCTGAGGCGGACAGGGAGATAACAGGTTTGTTACCTCATCCCAGGGTGAGGACCACGGAATGTGTAGGGAAGTTTTTCGGCTCTGGTTGCACGTGTAGGGCCGGAGGGAAGTGCCTTATCTCCTCCGTTATCTCATCCACCTCTGATCCCTTGTCAATTATCTTACTACCCATTGTACCCCACCAGACCCCTCCTAAGGAAGCTCTTTGAATCAGAATCGGCTTTGAATTGGCTTTGCTATTCTGTGTTCGTTTGGGATTCCAGCAAAAAACCCACCAAACTGTAAAAACCAAAAGGAGGAGGTGTTTCTATGGGACTGGGACACACGAGAGAGGATGCTTGGGGAGACAGTGTACACCTGATAAGTGGCTGCCCTCCCAAAGACTGGGAGATTTTGGGATGAAATAAGGCACAGGTTTTGCTCCAAGGAACTGATATTCTCAGAGAGCGAAAGCAAGAGCTGGCGAGAGGCAGGGAGGAAAAGGAAAAGCTTTGCTGAGGTCCTGCAGTAGAGACCAGCAGCTTCTCTGCTGCCTGGCATCTCATCTGCAGCACACCTATGCCCATGTTTACAGAGTTTGCTAAACATTCCTGTAATTTAGGCATTTTCTCCTAAAAGCTGCTGCTGGAGCACAGGGGAGAGGGGATGCAGGAGGCTCCTGAGGCCGTGCCCACACTGGGGCAAGAGTGTGCCAGCCCTGAGCACATTACAGATGGTGCCAGTGCCCCACGGCAGGACAGGGCCCTGCAGGCACTCCCTGCTGCATTTTGGGGATACCTGCAATGCTGGGGGAGCTTGACCCCAGGAGGACCAGCAGCAATTGGGGTGGGGAGGAGTGGGACACACCTTTCACATCCTCTGCTTTAAGTGAGGGGCTCTTGACAGGGTGCAAAGCCAAGGGCAGGACGAAGGTGTATTTTCCAGGCAAGGGTTTCCACTGGGTTTGGCTTTGCTGGTTGTGTTAGAACAGAGCAGCACAAAGGCAGGTTGTAAAGGGATGCCAGGCCCTGTAACTCTATCACTTTTGATCAATTTTTCAGTCGAGTTAGTAATACACCAGAGAGTGTGTCAACGTGCTTTATGGAGGTCTGCAAGTGCCTACCACGGCTAATCCATAAAGCTCAAATGGTTTCCTGGAAAACAGACATTTTGCTGTCACCATGAGGGGACTACTAAGCAGGGAGGAAAAAACATAGAAGAAAAATAGATGGAATCTGCAGCACCTGCTGGGCACACCCTGGTGGGGATGGTGGGCAGCACCTGAGGGGCTCCAGGCAGGTGTCTGTGGTGTCCCACAGCCAGAGAGTGCAGGGACACGGCCACTGCTGCCATCCCGGTGCTCCTTCAGCCCTTGCTCTGTAGCCCCTCCACCCTCTCACCCAGGAGAAGCAACTGCACTTCTGTTGATGTTTAATGAAATAGAGCAATCAGTTTTCAGCAATTAGTGGAGATGCAATTGAAACCACCAAACAGTCCTCACTGCCTCTGCCCTCCCAGTCCTTGCAACACGGATTACCATGAGCTGGCATTAGCTCTGTTTTTCAAGCATAGGGAGTAGGAAAGACATTTCATCACTTCAATATTTGAATCATTCTCCCATTTTCCTGAATTTATTATTATGATAAAAAGTTAGTTTGTTTTTAGGGTATTTACCAGAGCCTTTTTTTCTCAGACTTCCCAAGACATCCTGACACCCACTCTCCCTCCCTGCCTGCCACAGAATGTTTCATAATATGGCTTTAAAAGGAATACAGTTTGGATTTCTTTCAAAGCATCTTCTATGTTTTGAACTCTAGAGTACATTTTGGGTACCTTAACATGCCCCTGAAGCTGGAATTTAACTGTTAAAAGTTTGCTAGAAGAGGTTTTTTTTTTAACATTCACCTGACTCCAGGAGCTGGGACTTATTGTAAGTACCAAATATCCTGACATTTAAGATAAAATAGTAAGAGTGGGTGCTCACTGCAGGAGCCCAAGGTTAGTGGAGGTCAGAGCTGACTGTTACTGTAGGACTGGAGCCCTCCTCGTTCCTTACTGATGCACTGCACGAACTCCTGCAGCCTGTGTGTGCTCCTGGGACACACTTGTAGAGTGCTCCTGCCCTAAAGAGCAGGGCTGATCCCTTCACCTCTGCCAAACTAATTTTCTTGACTTTATCTCTCCTATTCATAGAAGAATTGTGGTTTTCAAAGGAGGAGAAACTAAAAAGAAAATACCCAGAGTTTTGACTATAGAGCCTGAGGAAATCTCCTGGCTTTTTTCCCACAGTAACTGTTCCAAAGTATGGACATTTTCAGAGATTGCCAGTTCACTGAATACACTTTTTTCACCCCACTGTGTTCAATATAAAGTACTTTCCCTTTCCACAGCCTATAAAAGAAGACTAATCCTCAAACTGAAAGCCAAATCCTTCACCCTTCCTCTGCCGAGTCTTGGTGCAGAGAATAATATTCGGCAGGCGGTAATTGCACCGTGACTGCTGCTTAAGGCCCGATTCCTTACAGGATGAGAACTCAGCGAGTGATATGTTTCCAAATGACCTCTGGCAGCCCCTAAAAACAAAAAAACAAAGACAACAGCAGCCCATGCGAGCGGGCAAGGCGAGCTGGAGCTCAGCGGACCGGGATCCAAGAGCAGCAGAGATCAGGAAAATGTCCTTGCATCCCCATCTAGTGGCTTGTGGTAAAATAAAACTGCAGCCCCTTCGTTCGGACACGCTCTCCTCTGTTACTGCAATCTCCTGGATGACAGACATGTATGTTGCTGGACTTGATTAGCCAAAGCTGCTCGGTTTGATCTATTTTTATAGCTATTTCTCAGGTTTTAAGAAGTGGCAGAACTTAGCACCAATTGAAAGCAAACTTTAACCCAACTTTCAAAGAAGTGCTAATTTAGCTAAGCATACTCTTTTTTAGGAGTGGGAGAGACCAGAAAGACTCACAGAAGAACATCAAAAGCTTCTGTTAAAGGTGAGCATCTCCCACTGGATTAATACCCACTCTCCCTCCCACCTTTTATACTCTCTATGCTTGCCCAGAAAAAAAAGGTGACTCATCATCTTATTTACTTTCCAAGAAATATTCCAGTTTTGTCACAGGATTTTGCCCAGCAGAGTGACTTCTCCTCGGGGTACTTTGTCTGCTCTGGGCATTCAGGCCCCCTCCCTCTGGAGGTGGTGTGGGGCCACGTGTGCTGTGAGAGCTGGCTCAGCCTTGCTCTGAGAGGAGGCAAGTAAAAAGCATTTAAATTCTGATCATTTCAAGTGCAATTGAAATGTGATGGTAATTCAGTGCTTCTTTTTGTGTTACCTGCTTTTTGACTTCTTTGTGGCCCACATGGGAGCAGAGTACTGATGGGTCCAGACCTTACTACTTGCACTGCTGACTTTGAGCTAGGGACAAAATCTCTTTCTCTGGTAATTCCCCACATTTTGGTACAGCACAGTTTGAAGATCCTCTTGTTTTGGAGCACTGTACCTGTTGTTGGAAGTCTTTAATCCTGATGATGCTGCACTCCCAGCACATGCTCTTGGCAGCAACAGGGGTACAACCAGGGAAATTGAAATTCTGAGTGTGTTTTCTGGACTGAAGATATGTGAGCTCTTGAGGGATAAAAGACACATCTTACCATATCTGTCTTTGCTCTCAGAGACCTTTTTTTTCTTTTTTTATGAAAGAGACTTTCCTACAGGCAGCCACATCTCCCTCTGCCCTCACCTTGACTCTGTAATTACAACTACATGAGTTATGACCTCTAGTCAAATGGTTTGAGAAGGGTCATTTTAAAAGGACTGGCAGACCTGTACCAGCACCCAGAGGCAGAAGGGCTGTGTTAAAAGGAACTGTAATTGATCTCCAGACCTAGACAGTACAGTTTTTTTGTGAGGTTAAACAGAAATGTGATTGGAGTCCAGCAGCCCTTCCTCCCGGGGAGGGATGGGTTTGCTTCTGTGACGTAGTTTCTTTTCAGTATTTATCAGAAATCATATTATTTTTACTATAGGAAAATATCCTGCTTACACATATAAAAACAAATACTGTTGCTCCAACTCTACTGCTATCCAGGAGATGTTAAATGTTTAATAGGATTAAAGCAAAGCAAAGTTTTCTCTTTTAATGAGAAATCTTTTATTTAACTATCAGGGAAATGGACGCAACACTTCTTGTTATCTTTTTCTCTAACATTAATTTCTATTAGAGAAAAAAAACTCTCAGGGAACTAACTTGATGCAGATTACCATGTTTGCACCAAATATTTCACTTGTACAGAAGCTGCTGGCTGTATTTTAGAAGATACATCTAGAAAACTGAAATTATGTAGTGAGGAAAGCACTTCCATTGAAAGAAAGGAAACACTGCTGCAGAAGAGAAGAGTTCTGCTCACAGGACAATCAGAGTTACATTATATGAGCCTTAATCAGTTGGTGGAGCTGAAAAAATAATATACTAATCATAGAATCATAGACAGGTTTGGGTTGGAAAAGACCTTAAAGACCATCTAGTTCCAACCACTCTGTAAAAATGCCAAGGACTTTCCTGACATTTGTCAGCCTAAAAGCTCGTCACTATTTCAAATTCACTGAAATTTGATTTCTGAATACCCACACCTTCCTGCCTGGACATGCAGGTCCAAGCTTGTCGTGGTGGGCTGATGGAGATGGACCATTGAGGGGATTTAGGGCCATGGGCAACACCAGCCTCAGGTATTGCTTACCCTGGGGAAAAGGGAATGACCTATTTCTGTTGGATCAGCCCAAAAGTGACCTCCACCAGCGTGTGGAGGGGAAACACAGCTGCTTTGTTTTCCTCTCCCTGCAGCCCAGCTCCAGCTTTAGCCACCACCCCGCCGATCAAACCCCAGCTTTTCCAATTTGCACGGAAAACAGAATTTAGAGCGGATTTAGTCACGAGCTTGCCAGAACAACCGAAAACACGGCTTGCAGAGGGTACATCCTCCAAAGCCACCCTGCTGCCAATTCCTGCCGGCGCGGGCAGCTGCCCACAATGTCCCGTTGTTTCCAGCACCGGCGAACAAAGGCTGTAGTTGTAGGCTAATGCCGGCTCAGTTGTGGCATGCGCCTACGTGTGCTCTTGGAGCTGGGAGGGACACGAGGGGACAGGGAGGGGTGTCGGCACCCCGAGGATGTACAAGGAGGTTTCCAAGGGCTGTGCAGCTCCTGGATGCTGGAGATTTCTCAACAGCTCCTGTTGCTCCGGGGGGAGGTATGGCTTCCTGCCGGGACCTGCGGGGTCTCCATCCCCGGAGCTGTCAAGGGGGGATGGAGGGGTGGCTTTGCTGGGACAAGGCAGAGGTGGCTGAGGGACGCAAGCTGAGACATGCCAGGTGCATCCACTGGTGCACCGTTGGTGTTTGGGGGCTGCCGCCTCTGGTAGGAATGTTCAGGGATTGGATTAACTGATGTAAAAATCATTGCTCTGCTGGTCCAACAGAGCCAAATCTGCATCTTAGAACTAGCAAAGAGGTTTGTATCTCTCCTCACCTATTCAAAATGTTTGAATAAATATTTTGAATATTTTGGTTACGAGTAGCAATGCAGTCATTTCTAGCTTAATGTGCTGCTGTGGACCTGCCTTGGGGTGGATAACTTGAAGCTATTTGGAAGCCAAATCTAGTATAAATCAAGGCAGGTCATTTGATGGTGAAGCCTCCCCACTTGAGGTCCCTGGTCTCAGGGATCTGTGCGGTGCAGGTGGTATTTTGGGAGGTTCAGGAAGGGAGGAGGCTTTATCTGTCATCTGCTAAATCCGTTCTAACCACTGCCCTCAGGGAAAGGAACTGAAGATCCTAATGATGCTCCTTCCACAACCGGACCTCATTTGGAAACAGAAAGTCTCTAAATCCGTTCTATTTTACAGTCGTGTTATTGGATTTTAGGCAAAAAGAAGCATCGTCATGTGGATGTGGGTAGGGGAAAAAGGCTGATGCAGGTGCAGGGAGAACTCAGGATTTCCCGTATCTGGCACAGATACCGCTGCACCTTCTGCCATGTCATCCCTTTCTGGGGACCTTCAGCCACCTTTGCCTTGGAGAGCTGTCCTAAAAAAAATGTTTCCTTGCTTTCTAACCCCTGCGGTTTAGCAAGCAGAGCCGGAGCAGGCTGAGCTGCCCGCCCACCCCCGTTCCCTTCGTGGGGCAGGACCGGGGGGGGTTCCAGGCTGCCCGCGGGGCTGCACTGCTCCCCAGAGGTACTGCCATTATGCCGCATTTCCCCCTGAATCAGAGATGGGAAAACCGCTTGCTCAGGTCCCTGGTCAGTCAGGGAGCTCCTCTTCTCCCTGGATAAAGCGGGGATCTCGCAGTGCGTGCCCCATCCATCAGGCAGCAGCTCCGCAAGGATGCAGGATAGCGTCCCGTCCTGCCCAGGGCGGCGGACACGGAGAGACGGGTTCACAGCACATTCAAAAGTGGACGCAAACAGCCTCCTGTCCGCACGGCGCCGCCTGGCACCCCTCAGCCGCTTCCATTCAGGCTGCAAAGGTTTGGAAGTCTCAGCGTGTCCCCGTTGTTCTCTCGTTTCTCTCCCCTCGCACGCAGCGCAGCCCCCGCGCTATGAGGACATCCCTGCGGACGGCGGTCCCAGCGCATTGCCCGCCCCGACCCGCCGCTCCTGCCCCGGCGGGGCTCGGGTTTCCCCTTCTCTCCCCAGTGACGCTGCCTGTCCCGACAGGTGCCCGCACTCCCGAGTCGCCACCAGCGCCACCAGCGCCACCAGTGCCACCAGCGCCGCGGGGTTTGAGCGCCCGGCGCGGGGGGACATGCTGACCTAGGGGCCAAGGCGCCTGGAGGACACCCCTGCCGTGCCACAGAATCCCAGCGTGGTCTGGGCTGGAAGGCAAGGATCATCCAAGCCTGACTCCCGTGTCGCTGCACAGCACCAGCCCCGACAATGGACCCGGTCCCGGAGGTGAAGAGGTAAGTGGGTTTTGGCAGGGAGTGGGGTGGTGTTTCCCCAACGTCCCGCTGTGTCTGTGTCACAGATGGGTGTGTGTAAGGTGGGAGTAGCAGCAGATATGCCCGTGTCCTGGGAGGGACCTTCAGCCCCTTTGTAGTCCAAGTATAAAGAAATGTATAAGCTGTGAAGATATTCTTGCAATTTGTATTTCCAGAAACAACTTTTTCAGCTTAAAGGGTCTGCATCACTGTGAACTCCCTCTGTGCCCTGCAGCTACTGTCCATAAGGCATCCTGCTCTATTCGTGGAGGGAAGAGGTTTAACCTTTCCAATGAAAGTCTTAGCTGGGAGCTGTGGCAGGACCGGCTGCCCGTGAGCATCCCTCTCCCTGGCAGTCACCAACTCGGTCCTGCTATTGGGTATTGGGGTCCTGGTGTGGGCAGCATCAGCCCAAAAAGTTGTATTCAAATTTTAGGATATGGGCTAGATTGAAAGTCAGGTTTCAGAGGAAGTCTATCTGTTCCCATTTCACCTTCCCACCGAGTGTCAATCAATCTCAGAATCTAGTCTCTGCCTGGGGAGAAATGGCAAAGGTGTCAGTGGAAGTGTTATCTTGGCATCATCCATCCTGGTGCATTCTTGTGCTGCAGTCTGCCCAGGTCACCTGGCAGGTCTCCTGGCATAGCTGGAAACGTTTGACCGGTCAGAAATGGAGTTCATGCCCAGAGTTGTTCCTCTCTGCACAGGGGAAGCCACGCTTACCCCTCGGCATTTTAGTGGGAGGTGAGCTCTGAAAGCCATCTTGCTGGGTTCAGCCAGCTGAGGGGACAAAATAGTCCTCTGTTTTGACAGGCAGAGATGGAAGAGGGTTGAGTGGAAACTGGAGGACTGGCCTGCAGCCAAGCTGGAGCTTGTGGAGGTGGGCTGAGTTCAGGCTTGTTCCTGCTGAACTTCTGCGAGGGCCGTTCCTGGGAAGAGGTGAGGCCAAGGTGGTGGAACTGAGACCTTTGACGTACCCCACGGGAGCCAGTTATGTGGCTTTAGCACTGAACTCAGATGAACTCAGCTGCACTTGCAGGACTCTGGCAGTGCCCCAGCATCTCCAAGACTACTGGGACATCAGTCTTTTCCTGCCTTCATTGACCAAAGCAGTGTGCTATTTGCACCTGTGGCCACTTCCTTGCTACCAGCCAGCAAATCATTACATATTTGTATCTCAAAGCTCCACTACAAGATTCCCTTCTGTACTTTTCCACCTCCTACCTTGTTTCTTCTTCACTTGGGATTTTTTTCCATGGCAGAGGAGAGCTGTGGGTTGCTGTTTGCCATCTCAGACTGCTGGTCATGAAGCATTTTCTAACAGCAAACTTTTGGGAGCAGTGATGTGTCTAAACAGATATTACACAGGAATATCACCCCTGAGTCTTGCTGTGCATCTCCATACTGAAATGTGGTTACCCAGCAGGTGACTATTCCCTTGGCATAGACAGCCTCAGTCCAACAGGTTATCTGCAGAAGTGAGGTCCTTGCTCCAGTTTAATTTCACACCTTCCTTTTGCCAATGGAACCTCATCCCTGTTTTATAGATGAGGCATGTTTTCAAAGGGAAGAAGATGTGACTCCATTCCTGGAAGCCTTCACAAAAAAAGGCCCCAAAAGTTAAGAATGAAAACATGTAACAGGTTGAAAATATTTATGGCCAAATACCCTCTTTGACTTTTGCCCTTTGAGCAAGTATCTTCTGCTCAAAGATTACCTGCTGTAATATTTGCAGCCAGGAAAATCTGAAGTTAAAAACAAAACCAAAAAACAAACAAGAAAAAAAAGGCAAAAAACCCCCAAAGCAAAAAAGATCCCTGAAACAACAGGCCAAGCAGATCTTTTAGCACTTCAGATGGCTGACACTCACCGTGACCTCCAATTTCACTGCTATTTCTTCTCTTCCATCCTTGATCCAACATTTTACAGGGTGTGTGATATCAGTCTAATGCCTTCAACTGCATTGACTGGTTGATGATTCTGCAGGGGTATGAAAACTTCCACAGCACATTTCACACAAACACTGGTGCAGGTGGCCAGTTCTGGATGCCTCATCCTTGGAAGTGTCCAAGTCTGGGTTGGATGGAGCTCTGAGCAACCTGGTCTAGTGGAAGATGTCCCTACCCGTGGCAGGGGGTTGGGACAAGCTGAGTTTTGAGGGTCCTTTCAACCCAAACTGTTCTAAGATTCTAAGATTCTATGATGATATGATCTGTTAACAAAGAAGTTTGGCTTTAGTGAAATAGAACAAAATCAGTGATTATCAGGAGAGGAGAATCTGTCCTGGAGCATCTTCCCTTTGCTCTGCATTTTCAGTGCAGCTTCAAAAAAGCATATAGGTTCTTCAAATAACTGAAGTGCTATACTTTCCTTACAGGAATAGTTTCCCCAGCATGAACTTTGAAGCAGAGCTTCTGACAACTCCACACGATAATTCAGGTATTTGGGAGAATGAAAAAGGAGATTAAAGTGAAATGCCCACTCAGCTTGCTATGACTACAAGCATATTTTAATTCTTTTGGAGTTAGAGGTTGTTCAAAACAAAACAAAACAAAACAAAACAAAACAAAACAAAACAAAACAAAACAAAACAAAGCAAAGCAACAACAACAACAAACCAGAAAGGTAAACTGGCTGCAATTCAGGTGATTTCAGGTTTATGTTAGGGTCTAGTTCAAAGTGTTGAGGGTAGATGTTGATGTTTTTCTGGACCAGAAACACAGCTGTCAATGACGTGTGGTTTGGGAAAGAGCAGATACATTCAATTTGAGATGGCACAGTCCTGGATGAGACATACATAATTTTCTTATTAGTGGCAACTAGAAACAGATGCTGAGAAGGCAGGTCCCTAAAAGGCAAAAATGACGATGTTCTGCTGAGTCCTGCACTTCATCCTCATTTCCCCTGGGAGGAAAAGCTAATTTTTTCCCCACTGAATGTTGCCTTTCCAATGCTGATCTTGCACATCGAGCCTGGCACTAGAACTGCCTTTTACTGCAGCCCTCTGCCTGGGACAGACCCAGAGCCAGACCCAGCTGCAGGGCATCTTCTCAGGAGCCTCAAGTCTTAGTCCTGTTGCAGCTCCTCACACCAAACAGCTACCCAGAGCTTGTGTCCTGGCAACAGCACTATCATTAGGATGAGACAGTAGGAAAGGGAGTTCTTACCATAACTGCTTACAACCCCTTGAGTGTCACTGGGTTTCAACTCAAAGAGAGAAATCTTGGTGTCAGCCCACCACATTTGAACATGAGCCCGTTCAGATGAAATGTTTTGGTATCAGTTGCCCTCCTGGCCACAAACTGCAGTTCCCAGCAGGGAATTCACCTCCCTGGCAGCCCATTTCAGTCCCATGCAGGTGAGAGTCAGCGTTGAGGTGCACAAGGTTGACTATTTTTGCTTCAGCTGCAGGTGGCAGTTTTTGTGTTGCATCATCTCTCCTAAGAAGTGTCAATGTCTGCCCATCTCGGTTACACTGTCCGGCACGGGCACGAGTGATGGGCCCCCTTCAGGATGGGCCTGTTGTGCAGTTCCCATCACTTTCTCTTCTTTAGTGTTCCAGAAAAGCCCTCCAGTTACATCCCTTTCTGCGAACTGGGTGCCCCGTATCTGGCTAAGCATTTTGGAGACATTTTCCCCAGGCTGACCTGTAGTGATGACACGCTTAACAAATATGCTGATGTCAAAGGATATTCAAGAATAATTTTCAAACCCTGAGTGTGAACAGGTTGGAAAGTGCATCCTCTGCATCACCTTCCCAAATCTCTGTCTTCTGTTGGGTTGGGTTGGGTTTTCCTCCACGAGGTAAGTGCCTTCACCCTTCACTTGCCTTGGTACCACTAACATGCAACCCATATTTGTTTCTCAAGAGCTGTATATGATCCCTCCCATGAGAAGCCTCACAGCTGAGGAGTATGTGGAGGCCTTTAAGTCATTTTTGGATCATTCAACAGAGCACCAGTGCATGGATGAGTTCAACAAGGAACAACTGCCCAATATCATGGCTGGGTAAGGAATTGCTTCCACTGAGCTGGGAAAGACATCTGTTATCCTGGGAAGGCAACCTGCATACAAGGGTCAGCAAACATGTCTAAGGATTTTTTTGGGCAGGAATGGACTTTAATGCCTTTGGGTTTAAATCCCCTAACAGTGTCTTTGAGGATATTCTGCTTAGTGACTCCAGAGTACTATTTCAATTACTATTTCAATACACTGTGCTGCTTCTCAGCTTATGTTAAGAATTAAGACCTCATTTTCACGTCCATCTCCTTTCATTAGCTGATTTTCCAAGGATTAAAGTTGAGGGGTTTTCGTTGCTTGCTTATTTATTTATTTATTTTCCCCCAAAGAAAGTTCCCTTGTGCTCTCTCCCTACTCCTGGGGCTTCATCACACACCATCCAAACAGAAACACATTTCTAATTCTCTTCTAGTGACTAATTCTTGGTTTTCTCAATCCCTTAAGACCTCCTTATTTCTATCCTAAGTCGATTTGCATTGCTTAAGTATGAAATGATAATCAGTTTTGTGAAGTATTGATGTAATATATTAAGACAGGATAACTGGAGATAATTTCAGAACACCCTAGATCCAAACCACAAGAAAGCCCTTTTAAGTTTGGGTAATTTTTGGATATTATAGCAACTGTATTCTCCATTGAGAAAAAAGTTTAGTCAGGCAAATTTTTTGTTAGATATATATAAAACATAAGCAATAAAATGACAATTATTAAAAGATTGTGTTGAGAAATTTTAGTTGTGAATCTAAATGCTGCAAAACCTTGTGGCTTTGGCTTTCTGTGATGCTGATTGTGGGTCTGTCAAAGGGTCTTGACCCTCCTTTGGGCTAAGGCTCCTTGACTAGCTCACACCCTTCAGTATTTACTACTCATTCCACTCTTGTGGAATCATGGCTGTGGTGTCTCCAGAGACTGTGTATGAGAAACTCAATCCCCTGGCACAGTCCGTGTCCAAGAGCAGAATAAAGCTATGAAGTGTGTCAGAGCAGGGCTCCTCATCCTTGAACCAGGCTGTTATTAAATATTCTGCTATGAACCACATGACTGGAGTCTTTTCATAAGTAGTTTTTCTAAGACAAGATTTATTGAAGACTCTAACCTTCCTCCCAGTTTTAAACCAATATTAATGTTGATAAGGGATGATTTGTGGGTCCTTTCCAACTCAGCATATTCTGTGATTTCCAATCACCTGAAGGTTTTGTGTTTTTTTTCTGGGTGTCTATATCCAAAATTGTCTGCTGAGGTTGTAGGTGTTCTCCCCAGCTCACCTCGTCCCTGCATCTCCACCAGTGCCCACCCCACCAGACACAGCCCTGCCACCCAGAAAGGCAGCCCTTTGCCCTGGGCTTCCTCGAGGCCTTTGTGCACTGTGCCAGCCACAGCCTGAAGGAAACTCTCTGGCAAAGGGGGAGAAACACTACACCCTGGTGCCTACTGTACTCTGAAATACGAGCTTGCCAATGAATGCAGGGTTGGCTCACCACCCTGGCTATAGCTGGGCTCAACAGGGCTGCTCGGATTTCTACCCCAATTCATGTGCATAAGATGACAATTTCCAGGTCAATATGCCATCCAAGCTATAAGAACAAAAGCAAGAAGTCCTGTGACATGGTGTGGTTAAGTGATGTCTCCTTATCCTTTCAGTCTTGGCCATGGAAAAACGACTATCAATGTTCTGGGAGTTGGAAGTGGCACAGGTAAGGAGTGTGGCAGCACCTCTGATGTTGGGGGAATGGGGGTCCCTCTGGGTAGCAGAGGGTAATATTGAAATTTTAGGCAGTGGGGATAATGACTCAGGCATTAATGACAGTGTTTCTCACTGAAGCAGAGAAGGGCAGAAGGAAGAGTGGAGCTGACCCGAGAGCCAGCCTTGCCTTGCATTGCCTTGCCTTCCCTTACCCATTTCCCTTCCCCATTTCCCTTCCCCATTTCCCTTCCCTTTCCCTTCTGAAACTCCACTGCTCAGATCATTGTGACCAGTGATATGTGTGATTTTAGTTTACTTTCTGGCTCTTGATGGCTCTCACCTGATCTTACACACCTCAAAGCAAGGTGTGTAAGTTGCTTCTGATTAGGTGTAAGAGCATCTTCAAACCTTGTCAGAGAGACGAGTCCTGCCTTAGACTTCTTCACTTGAAGAGATCTTTCCTCTTGCTTTGCTTTTAGGGATCCCAGAGCCCAGGCTGGGCAGTGCCCTGCTCCCAGTACTGCAACACCAGCCAGCCACAACCATTAGCACGGGGTTGCATCAGCTTTTTCAAGATATGTTTCCTTGTTACTGCTGCATTTTTACCCAGTGAAAAGTAGGGGTTTGCTGCAAATGATATTTTTCCCCAGAGAGAAACCCATCCTTTGGAAAAATAGCTTTAAAGCTGTTCTAAATGTATTTGTGTTTAAAAAAGCAAAATCCAAAAAGCGATGAAACAGTCAACTTTGCTCCCAGGGAAATGGAGAGGAAATAAAAAGTAGAGAAAGGATGTGGCGGTTTGATTTGTCAGAATTTACTTTTGCTTTGAAAAAGTATTTTCAGCTGAATTTTAAGTGCCAATGCTTTCAAATGAAAGTATTTTTCTCACTTTTTTCCACCCTTATTTTCCTGAGTAAGAGAAAATTAGCATTGGATTGTTTTCCTCAACTGGGAATATGCTGGAGCACACGAGAAAGCAAGCAGGAAGAAATCATTCAGTTCTCAATTACATTCTATTTTCTTTAAGTAATATAAACCAGAAATCCTGACTCCAAGAAAACACAAGGGGAAAATTAACTTTTAGTATCATCCTTAATTTTCCTTATGTCCTCTTCAGAAGAGGTTTTAATGGAAAAATAAAACCTCCATAATTGCCTGTGTTTCCTGGCTAAATGCCCCTCACAGATGGCAGGACAGTGGAACAGACCTGCCCCTCCTCAGCTTGCCCGTGGCTGCAAGAGCTGAACTGGGGCTGGGCAGGGAGTGAGCTGGGATGGCGCAGAGCAAAAGGTTATATCTTATCCCTGACCTTTCCAGGCAGGGGCTCTGGTTTCAAAGAGCCCACAGAATAAGTTTAGTTGATGAAAATATTGATGGGGATTAGTGACGAAGGCCACATCCTCAAAGCCCATGTTCCGGTCCAGATCACATTTTCTCACTCCCTCCGTGTTTTCCCATGACTGGTTTAACTCTGGGCTGGAACTTCCCCATTCCAGCAGCACGGGCTGCTGGTTGCAGAGGGTTTTCACTCCTGTCCCAGCCTTGCTGTGCTTAGTGCTGAAGGCAGGGCAAGCTGCAGCAGAGACATTCCTGCTCTGGAGCACTGTATTTTGCTGCCTGTTTTTGCAGACACCCTGGTTGAGGATGTTGCTACCTGCTCTGGCAATAACAATTTTTACAGAGATGGAGTGAAAAAACCCCACAACCCCCCCAAGGAGCTTTTGAGATACCCACTTGCTGTTGATAAACCCCCCACCACATCAGTGGCTCCAGGGCATGCTCTGCCTCCTGCCTACCCTGAGCTTACAGAGACCCCATGTCAGCCCCTCTAAGGGCTGGTGCTCCTCACTCCAGGCACTTAAAAATTGACGTTTAGGACTGTCTAAAATGATTCAGATGCTTGCTGCAGGGATCTTCCTTCCTGTCAACAATATTGGTCCATGGACCTGCCTTCAACTGATGCACCCATGGCCTCTTTCCCTGTGCCTTTGGCCAGCCCTGCACTGCTGCCACTTTATTCCTCAGGGACCTTGGGTATTTCTTCTCCAATTTCAAAGGACTCTTCCTGCCCTGGATGTCCCTGTAGTGCTGGCATGGGTGGTATTTCCCTCCTTGAGTTCTATTTACTGCAGCTCCTGCCAAAGACGATGGCTTTTCTCATGGCTGGTACATCAGCTGAAAGGCTAAGGAGGATGCAATATCTTGTATCAAGACCTCTCTGTGTGACATTTGGCAGGGCAGGACTATTTTTAGGCCCCACCACCAGCTACAGACTGGATTCTTGCAGAAATCCCCTCAAGGTGGTCACCTCAGCTGTTTATTTACATAGCTCCACATGAAGCAGGTGGACTTAATAAACTCGTGGCTTTTCTGGGAAAAAAAAAAAGCCAAAATGACTTGCATCACTTCAAAAGAGGCTGGAAAATTCCTAACACAGGAGGACAGACTGCTGCTTGCTCCTGCAGAGCTCAGACAGCAACAGAAGTACATTAATAGCTAAATTTGCAGGGCTCCTACACACAAACCTGACTATCACCAGGTTAGATGGCACCATGCAAGCCACAAGGCTGAACGTGCCTCACTTCTGCTCAGGGGGTTTCCTGGCAGGAGTGGTCGCAGATGCACTGGCATCCTTCCATCACAGTTGCCTACTTTTTCAAGGAATGGATTTGTGTTTATTGAACAGGTGAGCAGGATTTGAAAATGATCAGGATCCTGCAGGCTGTGCACCCCGGAGCCCTGATTGACAATGAAATTGTAGAGCCCAACCCGCAGCACGTGGCAGCTTACAAAGGTAAGGCTGGACCTGCTGCCTGGGGAATAGTGAGGACCATCCATCTGAACGGTGAATTTTTCTGCTGCCTTTTGAAATTCATGGTTTCTTCTACTTTTGGAAACAGAGTTGGTGAATCAAGCTCCAGACCTGCAGAATGTCTCTTTCATTTGGCACCAGCTCACTTCCTCGGAGTACGAACAGCAGGTGAAAGAGAAAGGCACACACAAGAAATTTGACTTCATCCACATGATCCAGGTACAGACATTGCTTTAACACAGGACTGTTAACTTTAGCTACTCCCTGAGTTTCTGCTGCATGCATGAAGTCAGGGTGACCAGAGCTTAGCACAGCTCTCCTGTGAGCACTAACTTCTGCAGGAGCTCCACAAGCCCCAAAGCTGATGATTCCCAGTCCTGGGAGGTCTCCCTAAACATGCATGCTGAGTCAGGACAGGCTGGGAAACAACTGGGACACAGTTAAAAACAAGTCTGTAAGAAGGTTTTAAGCTTTTGGAGGGTCACTGCACAGAGGAGGAGTGTAACTCCTGAAATGTGTAATGCCTATGTGTAACTGTCTCTTCTAGATGCTCTACCGTGTGGAGGATATTCCCAATACTATCAAGTTTTTCCACAGCTGCCTAGATCTCCATGGTAAACTTCTGATCATAATTTTATCAGGTAAGTGGGACCTTTTTTTCTTGTTTCATTTCTGGAGTTTTGAAGAGCTTTGAAGTTTGAGAGCCACAAATGTTTATTTGGGGATTTCAGTAGCACTTATTCTATAGTAAGTAACTAAAACAAGTGCCAGATTTCATATGCAGCATGCAATCTTGGGCTTAGCGTCTTGGACCCCAGTTTCTGATGGGACCACTTAGGCACAGCCTTTGTGCTCTTGCTTCCCTGCTTATGAAGTAGATGTAGCAGAGGGAAGTGTGATTGTGTAGGGGGGGGGTCAATCCTTCTTCCTGGTGAAATCAGCACTGTGAAAACACAATCAGGGCTCTTGGTGGACCAATCTTTGGGGCTCTTATCTCTGCACAGCGGTGGCCCAGACCCCAGCGGGACAACAGAGACTGCCAAGAGCTGCAGGCTTTGTGGTAGGACAGGAAAAAGAGGCTCTTACAACACATTTATCAAAAATGATAGAGTGCTTTATCCCCTGTGTCCCCAGCTCATGGTGTGGTGGATAGAGCACACTTGCCCGTGTTTGCCATTAAAAGTCCCCCTCACATTGCCTGTAGGCTGTGTCCCTTGCTATTTGGGGCTATTTTTCCAGGTAAGTATTCTTTGATGTGCACTTACAATTGAGGTTTGATGTGTAATAACATCCAGACTTTTCTAGCCAAGGCACAGTTGGATGTTCACAAGCAGGGATGTTCAGGTACATTGGCACCTCTGTACGTACCCCTCCTTCTGGGCAAATCCAGTGCTGGAGAGCATCTCCTAGGAGTTTCCTTTAAACAGGAGAGTTTTGGAGGGAGCGCTGAGGGAGACCAGAGTTTTACCCCTCTCTAGGCACAGACTTTTATAAGTAGACTCAAGTAAGGGGAAGGCTTTCCTCCTGCTCCTGTCAAGGTCTGGACCAGCAGAGACGGAGCGTTCCCAGCTCATTTCATAGTTGCATTAGCTGATGCTTGGCTGCCTCTGCTTCGCCAAAGTAACCTTCCCTCCTGCCCTGGCAGACAGCAGCGGGTGGGCCAACTTGTGGCAGAAACACAGAGACTGCCTGCCTTCCACTGACCGCGGCCACTACATCACCTCCAGCGGCATCACGGACGTCCTGCAGAGGCTCGGGGTGGAGTACCGCGTGTACGAGCAGCCGTCGGGCTGGGACATCACCGAGTGCTTCATCGAGGGGGACGCGGTTGGCGGCCTCATGATGGATTTCCTGACGGGCACGAAAAACTTCCTGGGCACGGCGCCACCGGCGCTGCGGCGGCGGCTGCAGGAGGCCCTGTGCCAGCCCGAGTGCAGCAGCACCAAGGACGGCAGGGTCATCTTCAGCAACAACCTCAGCATGATCGTGGTGGAGTCCTGAGGGCAGCACAGACCGCAGAGGACAAGCCGGGGTGGGCACAGTCACAGCAAGGGGTAGCGTAGGAGGAAGGCAAGGAAGTGGCATTCACTGGCAGAGCTGCCTGGCACACTGGGATGAGCTCCGTGTCCTCATGAGATCACCAGGGCCAGGATTTCACCCTGGCTCTTTAGTTCACCTCTAGGAGAATGTTTTCTGGAAAGTAAAGAGCTCCATCCCATTAAAAGCCTACACGGACTTGTTTATTAACAGGATGCATCCTGTCTGTGCTTCCAGCACTGGGAGTTCCACCTGTCTAGGTAGCCAGTGTGTTTACACACCTAAAGATGTGCCTGTGTGATCAGGTGCTGCTTTACAGCTGAGAGGAGGCTGCAGCTCCAGTGCTGGCCCTGTACAGACCCACTGCTTCCACCTGTGCTGGACAAAACCAACAGGGTGCTCCTGCTGCTTTGCACCCAGGTGATGTCACTGCAGCCACACCTGAGCTGTAAGCTGCTCTGCACTAGATTATTTCACATGGGTTTATCAGTGTAGGTATCTGCTACCCCAAGCCCCTCAGACCCTTACAATGCAGTCAAGTCTTAAAAATTTATCAACCTTTTTGTTTGGAGTATATTTTGGATCCCAGGATGACACTTGCCATTTGATCTTTCAGGCACATATTAATTTTGTTACTTTCTTACTACCGTTTGTCTCCATAAAAAAATAAAAGCAACCTTAAACCAAAGAAGTCACATCTTGTTCTGCACATGTGGGCTTCCAGAAAATGAAGAGCGAAGAGGTTATTTATCTAAACCCAGAAATTATGCAAAATACCATTTTATGGAAGCATTAAGAGTTCCCTGTAAGTGAGAAAGACAAGCCTGAGGACGTGGGAGAGCTGCAGCTTGTCCTTGTGCTGCAGCCCTGGGAGGCAGCTTGGCTCTCTCAAAGCAGCATCACTGCAGCACAGCAAAACAGCACCTACAATACTTAACTATGGGGTGTGTGATTAAGTGGTTAATATAGGTGAGTTCAGACCATTTCCACAGGGTCCTGAGTCATTCAGAGGGCTGAGGGAGGTGGTGCCAGGGCAGCCAGCTGCAAAGGGAAATGCTGCAGAGGATGCCCTGGAGTTTGACTCTGCATTTAGTTTCATGTGCTGTGCAGACCTTGGACTAAGCACATGGGGAAAAGCTGCTGTGGCCACACCATCACTGAAAAGAGCTCTCGGGGCAGGAATTGCTAGCTTAGATGGAAAATACCTGCAGGCACAGAACCCACCTCTATAAACTGATTTTTGCATGCTTAAGATGGATAACACACATCTGTGTGCACCTGAAGGGGCTCAGGTACTGCTGCTTTGTTGATGTCTGGTATGAGTCAAATGGCCTGTTCCAGCATCATGAACACATGGGTCAGCACACTGGCTTGCAACACTTTAGATGTCATTGTCATCCAGAGTTCTGCTGTTCCTGCTAAACCTCTCCCACCCCATTCACTGTCCATCTGCCCAGATGCAGTTACTGCCAGGAGTAACATCGTGCCAGCTGAAAAGGTAATGAGCTCCTGGAGTCATTGTGGCTCCACTTTGTTCCTTGTTTTATTTTGGGGGTATTTTTTTTTAGGTTTGGTTTGTCTTTTGTCATATCTTTTGAAAATGTAGCCATTTCTCCTGAAATTCCTGGAAGGGAACAAAGAGAAAAGTATTGCGAAAACAGCAGTGTAATATCATCTCTGTGGCAGTACTGCAGCACCCTGCTCTGCAAGCACTGCTGCTGTCAGTTCAGGAAACATCAGTCAAAACTGGACAACCTCCTCCAGGGTACCCCATACCTGTGCACAAGCTTTTCCCTTTGATCCATTCTATTGTTTATTCTTGTGCTGGCTCCCAGCGCTGGGCAAGGAGCGTGCAGCTGGGCTGTTGGGCAGGGTCTCATCCCTGCTCCCATTCATGTTCTCCTTCCACTGTGAATTCCCAGGCGATATTCCCACTATTCCCAAGCGATAGTGATGTCTCTATCTGGTAGATTAAAAGGAAAACCAAAATGTACCAAACCCCAGGCTTGCTTTCCAAACTCCTAAGAACAACCTGCTTGTTAATACTTGCAGAAATCTGGCACAGCCCAAATTACCCCAGATCTTCCCCAGCTCAAAACGTTTTTCATCCCTCCTTGACGTTTCCTAAGCAGACACATTTTCAATAAGCAGATACTCAGCAAAACCCATCTGTGAGCACAAAATTTACCCACACCATTGTAAATCAATGTGCAAATGCTCAAAAGAAAAGGAGCACTTCAAAGCAGAGTGTTTAGTGACAGCCTGAAGAGATGAAACAGGGCATCCCATTAAAAACATGTCTGCTTGGTGCTTTATCTGTAATTTTTCCTTTGATTCTTCAAAAGCAAGTCATTTATCAACGACTCTGGTTGTACACCTGGAATAAATGTACCCTAAGTGCCTGTTCCATTTATTTATATATTTATTCATCGGTGAGCATGCTATTTGATACCTATTTGTTGTGCTTTTTAAAAGACTCTCTCCTCCCACACGGGAATTTGGGGCTGCGCTTCCCTAGCCGGCAGGAGCTGTGTCCGTGTGGCCACGAGAGGGCTGCAGCAGCCAGAGGAACGAGCGCACCTCCCAAACCCTGGAGATGCCGAACTGAAGGAGCAGAATCCAATAGTCAGATTGTGTTCAGCTTCTCTGTGCGGGCTCATCGCATCCCGGTCCCAGCTGCTGCGGACCACGCTTTTGTCTGCTGCACAGTCACGGGCTCTGAGTCCCTTGCTGGGGTCTGGCTTATGAAAAAAAAAAAAAAAAGTCGTGATTACACGACACAGATGTCACAAAGTCTACTTTGGGTTGGTTTTTTTATCCCACCGCCTCTCGAGCCCAGGTCTGCGGGCAGAGGACCAGGAGTCACAGAGAAAAGGGGAGGGAAACACAGGGGAAAGGATGTCAGGAGCCAGATTTGAGCCAGATTAACCCTGCTGAGCTCAGGCCAGGATGAGCCCTGCGCCGCTGCAGTCAGTGAGGAGCTGGTCCTTGTGAGGTTTGAAAATATCTTAGTTTCAAGAAGCCTGTCTGGGAAGTCAAAGCGACCCTGGAAAAGTGTATTGGGAGAATGTTGAAGGAACCTCCCTGGCTGACTCAATCATGTCTGCAAACATCTACTGCTCCAAGCCACCTGCATCTGACAAGATTTGTGGGTTTCTGTGTATTCCCTAGGCCAGACAGAAACTTCCCTTATCAATCCCTTTGTTTCTTCTGTCTTGTGTTCATTAAATATAAACCAACCTTATGCTCTCGAATACCCTTGAGAGCAACCACATTGTATGCTCTTAGTTGTAATAACTCCTCCCATGTTTAGCATGAAGCCAGCCCCTGAGATTAATGTTTAATCGTGGAACCTATATATTGTGTTTTGTAACTTTAAATAAATGTTCTATGTTTGACCTCCCACAAACTGGGACCGTGAATGACTGCTACAGGTCCACGTCTCCCTGAGGGAGCTGTGCTCCTCAGCCAGCACCACAGCTTGTTCCAGCCCAGAGCAAAGGCTTCTGTGGATAACTGTGCAGTAAGATGCCCTGTGTACTCTGCAAACCCCAAACCATATTGTTTCAAGTGGAACAGTTGCAGATTTTACCCTTATTTCCAGTTAGTATTATTTAATTACTTTAAATCAAAAATTTAAATTACTTTAATTATTAGTGAGTAATAACATTTCGATGCACAGCTCTGATTGTTACAGTCCCCTGAAAAGGAGCTACAGAGAGCAGCCTTTTATGACATCAAGGATGGGCAATTTTACTTTTACTGGGCCTGTGCACAGTCTTGGGGACTGAATACTTCACCTTTGAAGTGAATGTTGACTCTTCTCTACCCATGAACATCACCAGGTGAATGAAGGTAACACAGGAACTGCAAAATCTAATGGCTGATTTCTGAATAATCCCATTAAAAGACAAGCTCAGTAAGATACTGGAGCATATATCGGAAATATTAAATCTAATTTCAATCAGGGGGCAAAGCATAAAATTACAAAGGCTGAACTTCTGTTACTCCCCCTTCAATATTTGCCCAAACAAATCTTTTGAGGCTGTAGATGTAGAAAATCTTTGAGTACCCTGTGCATTCTTCATAAACAAATCCACCAAATAAATGCTGGGGCTGTGCCTGGACACCTAGAGGAGGCCTCATTCACAGCATTATTTAAGGCCATTGCTTTTAGCTAAAGTAGCAACTGTTACAAAATTCAGGAAATGTGTTGTTCATCCCTCATTCTCCTTTAATTTCTTGTTAACCATAAATAAATAAATCAATCTACCCAAGATAAATGGTTAGGGTAGAAGCTCCAGCTGGAAAGATCTCTTGTCTGAAGGAGGTTTGTGGATGGGCTGATCCCAGTGGGGCTTCACTTCTCATCTCTGAGAAGGAACAGGGAAGAGCAGAGCAGGAGTTTCATTTCCATTAGCCACTTCCCATAGTCTGATAACATTTTGAATTAGACCTGCCAGCACGTTGGTAGAGAAAACATGTTTTGTTGTACATTGTAATGATGGTACCACTGGTGGTTTTATAAATGTGATAAAGAAATTTTCAGAGCAGTCCCTATTGCTTTGTAGACATTTTTTAACATCCTATTAAACACTCTGTATGTATCTGTCAACAGCTGATACTATGGATTAAGGAAGATTACAGCTCATTGCTCCAGTGGCTGCTTTCTTTAGGATTTAACTCCGTGGGCATTTTGCCATTGACTTCCTTCTGACAGGACCAAACCCCTTTCTTCTGTAAACACTTTGCAGTGCTTTCCTGACTCAGAGTGCTTTAACCTTATAAAGCATCAAAATGATCATCCAGAGGATGTTTTGATTTTACTATTTCTAGACGAAGGGCTAACACACTTTCTGTGCTGAGCAAACAGTCCACAAGGTTGTGATTTGCAGATGTTTCCATGCAGATAAATGTTGACTCTGCTTGGTTGTGCTCGTGCAGATCATGTCCTTTGTCATTTGGGAAAAGGGGGTGATATCTGAGGAAACTCAGAGAAAAGTTCTACAGATTTAACAGGTTGAACTCACAGACTTTCTCCATTCTTTACTGTCAATGGCAGGCTGCTCTCCAATTTTTTGTGTTGGTTATCCACTTTGGGATGTAAAGAAATCTTTGTGACTCCTATGATCCAATACAAAGGACAAGTAATTAACACCACCCAATCAACTCAACTGTGAAAAGCCTTCAGATTAAAAATTATTCACCCAACTTACCCCCTTGTGCCAGGACTTGTTTTTATACATAAAAATAACAATGACAAAACCAGAAATTTTGGCCTAGACATCCTTCTTATTTAATTCTTACAACTTGTCTCCAAGGTCTCATCCTTCCCAGCTCCCTTCTCTGGCAGAGCATCCCTCTGCCATGGTCTCAGGGCAGTCAAATGAAGGAAAACCTTCCTGCTGTGCCCAGAGGATGTGGGGTCATGGCCAACCTCGGTCCTGACTCACAGTTCCTGCCAAAAGTCAACGCAGATTTCTGAGATCAGAGCCTCAGGTGCCACCAAACGAACGCTGTGTGCTCCTCTGGGTGTTTTACTGGGAGCCTCTCACCCCACTGCAAATGCCTTCAAACAACAGGCACTGCCAGAGTGTGCCTTCACTGCACTTTGTATAATTATCCCTGAGCCACTGCTTAATGTTTATTAATATTTCTGATGCTTTTGAAATTTTAAACTAAGGGCGTTAATATAACCTATGGTATGAAGCCAGGTAAAGGGGTTAATTGGAGAGGAAATTCCTGCTTTTCTGTGTGGGAGAGTTGGATTTCTCTTCCCCTCCCCCTAGCAAATTCAGTCCCCAAATTCATTCTTCTTTCAGCAAGAATTTAAATAAATATTCCTATTCCATCTCTCAGCCACAAATTGCTTTTGAATATAATTAGCATTTATACTGGTACTGGAGCCTTGTTTATTTATGTGTCACAACAGTCCCTGGAAAGTGTAAGAATATATAAATTTTCATTCAGGCTTAGACAAAAACTCCAGCTTCACCAGAATCCCGTGCTTTCAAGGCAAGGAATATGGAAAAGAGTGTTCTACACCTTTCTTATAATTTCCCCTTCCTCCCTTGCCTTTTGGAAACTTGTTGCTCGGGCACCTCCTGTGCTGAAGGCTGCACCCAGGCAATCCTCCCTTCTCCTTGCCTTTCCTCATTAATTTCCCTAATTTCTTTCCATGTGTTTTTCAAAAGCAGGCAGCAAATAAATCCATTTCACGTGCCTCTGCACAGTCACTTCTTATCTTGGTGAAATATATCTTTTTTTTTTTTTTTTTTTTCTTTTTTTCTTCCCCATAATTTCCTCTGAGTGAGGACCATCTGGCCTCTGCAAACCACACAGCTCAGCTCTGCACTTCAGGACTGCTGCAGACTGGATGGCACCTGCTTCCCCACCGAGCCACCACCTCCTCGGGGTCCTGAGGCAGTGAGAGCAGGGTGGGGAAGGAAACCAGCCAGGAGGAGAAACAACCCTTACCAGCCCAGTTCTGACACCCCAGGGTGGGAGAGGTGGGCACTGGGAGCCAGCCAGGAGATTCGCCTTCATTTTGCAAGGTGAGGAGGTGGAGGGGGAAAAAAAAAAAAAAAAAAGAGTTTTCCATCAAATGTTTTGGTCCCTTGAGGAGAAACAAATGAGCTCATCACGGTGACACTGAGTGTGCCCCCAGGGGGTAGAGCAGAAGTGGTGGGCTGTCTGGCGACTGTCTGTGGCTGCCTGTGCATTTTTGCAGCAGGTGCTGTACTTTTATTTTGGTATTTGAGCTGCTCTGGAGGCAGAGCACCAGCACTGTTGTGCAGGGTGCTGCTTTCTGGTGGGCTAGGTTTGGACAGGACCTCACCTCTGGGCAAGGTGACCCCACAAAAGCCCACGTGTCAGGTGGCTGTGCCTCCTCTTGTGCCACTCTGCTCCTGAATCTGCCATCAACGTCCACATGCACCCTGACTGCAAGTGGGCTGTCATCTTCTGCTTCCAGAATCAGGCTAGAAATAAATTCAGAGATAATCTGCTGTTAAAAGTCTCTCATCTGGGTCTTTAAATCTGAGAACGCAAAGTGGAGTTCATTTTTGTAATTAAGGGCCGACTCTGTTCCCAGGGGTATCTGTATCTGCACGGGGCCCTGCCATGCCTTTCCCATTCTGGCCATGATCCCTTCATCTTTCTGGGACCCAATTTCCCATCTTTAAAACCTTTCTTTCCCTTCCTTGCAGGCAGGTCATGAGGCTAGATCCATTACTGTAAGCAAGAGCCTTTATTACTGAGGTGATAAGTGTCATGCCAACACAATAGTAATAATAAATAACTTCTCTAAAAGTGTAAAAGGGTCTGACATTATTAATTGCATTTCAAGCACTTGCAGAGTGTGTGTGCACTGGGATTGAATGCAGAACAGATCAAAGGTTTTCTTTCTTCTTGCAATTTTGTGAAGAAATGGTTTTTCTTCAGCTGAACTGTCCTTGGTGCACTGACCCTGCAACAAACCTCTCACCTGTGCAAGGCCACATCCCTGCCATCAGGGTCCAGATGACCCTGCTGGGGTGCAGAGTTGGAGGGACACCCCTCTGAGAGAAATACATAAAAGGCCTTGCTTGGTTCTGCAAACTTTTCTGGTTTAGTGCCTTCAGAATTGTTTTCTCCACGTTTGTGTCAGCCCCCTTCCATCTGTGGGCATGGGTTACCCGAGTGAAAGGCTTCCCAAAAGCATCCAGGTGAAGGAGACTTTTTGCACTGATTCCCCAGGGCCCCTCTGAAATACCTGCCCAAGCCATCCTGTGAAGGCACCCGTCTTCCTCAGCTGGGACAAAAAAAAAAATCCCAAATTTTGCCTTTGCCTCATCTGCAAAGATTTCTATAACCCAATCACTCAATATCAGCGTCCTGCAGGACAACCATTCCTCAGTGATGACCATTTTCACACTGTAATGCAAAGTACTGAAAGGCTTTGTGTGATTTTTTTTTCTTTCTGGTAAAAGATTAAGCATAAAGCCATTCCCTTTTGTTTTCATGCATTCCAGAGGCACTTACTGTCAGGAGGAAACTGGGCTTGGGAAATGAGAATCTGGGGGAAGTTCTTATTAAAGCTGGTAGGTTTCTCCTGTTATAATCATGTAACTTCAAAGACATATGAAATGCAGCCTGGTCAACTGCAACAGAGACTCCTGAGCTCTTCAAAACTCTTTTATTTTCTTCCTAAAATATTTTATGTCAGTTAAGTGTCATCTGAAAGAGAAGGAAATTACCATATGATGCTGCTATGATGGTACACAAGAACCATCCTGTTGTAATGTTAGGCAAGTACAAACCAAGCACCGAGTTGGGAAGACCCAACCCTCAGCAAAGTCTGAATTTCATAGGACAAGGCTGCACAACACGCAGAAATACAGCACTGGCACCAAACCCTTCCTTTTCTAAGGAGTAGGAAACGTGTTTGTTTGTTTGTTTGTTTTTAACTTTAACAACAAATGCAAATGCTCTAACTCTTCATGGCCCTACGTAGTGTTGGTGCAGGTTGACTTCCACAGCAGACAGTGCTTTAGATACTTATAAAAATTGTGATTTCCTGCATCTCTCCTGCTGGCTGTCATTCAGGGATGAATGTGCAGAGGGCCTCACAATGCCCAAGAAGGGATTAAAGCTCTTGGCTGAAGGCAGAAGTTGGTCTCAGTTGCTGCAGGGCTCCAGCACAAAGCCTTGCACGAGCCTGCAGCCTCCCTTGTACATCTGAGTCGAGGGGCTCACAGGTAAGTTCACTGAGCAAAAGCAGGTCACATCAGCAG
This sequence comes from Formicarius rufipectus, assembly GCA_013399695.1. NCBI lineage: Eukaryota > Metazoa > Chordata > Aves > Passeriformes > Formicariidae > Formicarius > Formicarius rufipectus. The sequence goes on from VXAU01001192.1 coordinate 3,859,261, forward strand.
ATTTACTGTGTCCTTTGAACCTCTGGTATCTCATTTCCTGCCCTCTGCTGTAGCATTTCTCTCCTTTTGATCGTTCAGAAAACGGTGGTTGTTTCATTACAATGGAAATAAAAATAGTCATCAGGAAAGGGTGGTGTTTTGCCAATTCAGAGTGGCAGTGGAAAGTTGCACTCCCGAGTTGGCTTGAATAGAGTGAGCATTATTAAGTACTGACATGAGAAAGACCTCTCAAAGGAGATAATACCTTCATCCAATTAATCCTCCCTAATGAACTTACCCTTCGGAGGTGGGGAGAGCAGTTTCAGCGTGAAGTTTGCTTCCTGTGATCATTTGTGCCAATAAAAGTCTTTCGAGAAAGCTGATGAAAACTGATGTGAATGTGCCTGAAGTGAATTTATTTTGATATTTGACTTGTCAGGGGAAAAAAAAGAAAAGTGGTTTGTACTTTTCAACCCGATTTGATATCGTGCTCTCTCCTGATGATTCCTATTCTTTAATACCTCCTCAAATTATAATAAGGCTCCTAGGTATCCACTTCCCTTTGAATCTGCAGCTGAGAAAATTCCATGTTTGAAATACTTGGAAACACAGTTTTATTTGATAACCTGTATTTTTGAGGTGGATAACTACTTTGAGGAACACCTTGATGGTTATTTCAGTAATAGCAGTCTGAAAATGCTCACCTGGCTCTGAGAAATTTTGACTGAGGAAAGAATCCTTTTTCCACCCAAGCTATGTTATAATGATACTTTGCACTTAGGCAGGTTCTTTTATCCAAGCATGTTTTATTCATCAATGCACCAGACCCTCAACTGGTTTTGTTTAATTCTGACTCTTTATGCCACACAGGTTTGGAAGTCCAACTGTGGCAGTTTTTTGCTGCTTTTCCCTGTGCCTTGGAGAACTTGAGAAAGAAGGTATCAGAAAAGGGAAAAGAAGTGGGAAAGTTCAAACAAAGCAGAAGGTGTCAGACTAAAACAAATCCAGAGGGAAGAAGAAATTCAGAAGAATTGACAAGAAGATTTTTGAAATCATTTATTTATGATGTGTCTATTCTGTTACGGAACTGGGAGCTCCTGTTGAACTGCCATTAGAACTGGTTCTAGGGAGCCTAAAGTGAGGTCTTCTCCAAATGAGGGTCCCCAAAATTAATTATTTAGCTCCTACTTCTATTTCAGGGACTCATATTCGGGATCTGATTTTCACACATGCCAATGAGTATTTTTGCAGCCCTGAAAAAAAGAAAATATGCCTGAAAATTAGGACTTAAGCTGATAAACTGAAATACCCAAATTTTAGATGTTGGCCACTGCAACTTGTCCACTGCTATAAAATGATTCAGTGAAGTCTTCATGAATAGCAACTCTAAGTCTCCCTATCTCCAATTTAACAGCAGAAAGGAGATATTTAATGAGGACAATGGAGCCAATAGCTGGGGAGAAATTATTTTCCAGCTGCTACATGGTTTTGGGGTCATGATAAAATTAGCCACTTTGAATTTGTGCAGCCCAGTTTCTTAGTTCAAGTGAAGAACTGGGATCATTTTTGAGCATTGCAAGCTGCTCATGCTTCTCATGCTTTTTGAGGCAGGAAGGAATAGTTTTTAAATTGCACTTTGTTAAATATGATTGTGGAAGAGCCAGTGTATCCAGGTGATAGGCACTGAATTAATATTTCTTTCTGTATTCTGGAGGAGTCTCTCAATCAAAGCGAGACTTTACAACCTGTTTTTAATTTCACAGTTATAAAGATGAACATGCAACTTTTCCAAAGAAATAATTAGGTATCACAGAATAAAGCACTTCCCTATCAAATAATAATATTACATTTAATTAAATGAAACACTATACTAGCTAACAGATTTTACCATCCATAATTTATTCCTAGATTAATCGGTATTTTGTAGCACACCATTCCACTAAGTATACTTACTGTATAATAATGCTTCTCTTAGTTGTTTCTGCTTCCATTCCATGTAGAAGAGCAACTATTCCATCCATTTTTTTTTCAAATCATGTCTTAATATAGCTTTCTTCTAATGAAAAATATTTCCTTTCCTCATTTTTTTTTTTTTGCTAGACATTTAGGCCTGGGGCTAAACCAGCTAACATGCATCTTTCTTTCCCTGGTGGTCCCATTGACAAGGTGGGGTTGAAGAGATGCTTATATAAAAAGAAAACACATAGAATTGCCTGCAATTGCTTGAAAACTGGTAACAGATTAATTAGGACAGACTATGGTCCTGAACTGGCCATGCAGGTGGTGTAAAACCCAAACCTAAGCCATTGTGAGGTTCAAAAAAGAAAAGCACATTTCTGCTGGCCCCAGTCTTCAAGCTTCTGTGCTCCTCTTTGATTTGATCTCTCCCTCGGGAGCACTTTGGGCTCGTGGCTCAGAGCAGGAGGAGGGAAATGCTGCTGTTGTCTTCCAGAGCACAAGCAGGTCGGAGAAGACGCGTTCCCCGAGCTTGGTTGGAAAAGCTCACCCATGCTTTTTTGGCTTGTGGCTGAGCTGATGCTTGAGTGACTCCTCTGATCATAAAAGACACTGATGCATCAGCACCAGCCAGTGCCAGAGCCATCTCTTTACCCAGGGAAGTGCTGCAATAGATCAATGTTAAATGCTTATTTGCACTTCACTGCTCCGAAGCACAGGAACTAATTACCAAAGATAAATTAGCCCTTGTGACAATGACTAAGGAACACACGTCCCGGGATGGACCACCTTGACCACAAACACAGATCATTCTCCCTCTGATGAAGAGTGGCAGAGAGTTACACGGCGCATCCTTCAGCCAGAACTGACTCAGGGTGGAGTGCTGCTGCTTTGTCCATGTGCTGAAAAGCTGGCAAGCACCTGCTGAGCCCCTGACCCTTCCTTTCCCCTGCAGGAGCCACTCACTTGACTCCTGCTCATCCCTGTTTACCCAGCTGTGGCTTAGCAGCAGTAATAAAGAAAACATCTTACACAGATGCCATAAGAGCCAGTGATGGCAAACCCTCCCTGAGGGTTTTGGGTTAACACGTGAGCTTTACCTTTACACCTTGGCTGCTCAGGAACCACACTCAGTGTCACCTGCACAGCAGTGCATAGAAAGCTGAAGGCTTTCTGTGTTGGATGTGCTTGCAAAGAGTTTTTCTGGCAAAAAGCCCATGGTGGTTCTCACAGCAGCTATAATCAGCAGATGAGAGCTCGGTGTTAGACACCAGAGCAGTAATTATTGGGTCAGAACCACCTTGTGGTGTGTTTTGGGAGGGGGAAGGGATGGGTCGAGCCCCCCAGAGGTGGGACAGCTGCATATCCCTCGTGGCATGGTCCTGAAGCCCACATGGAGAAGCCCTGGAGTGGCTGCCAGTCACAAACAGGCAGGGAACACACAGCTCCTGGAGCCCCTGACCCAGGCTGGGGTTGGCAGAGACAGTGGGACACAGCCCCTGGAGCCCCACAGTGGCCAGTGGGTCAGGGGCACTGCCTGGGGGGGTTTGGCCATGGGGACCAGAGCAGATAAAACCAGAGGCACAGGGGTGGTGTCATGGCCCTGCCATCTGAACGTGTGAGAGCTGCTCTGCCACAAGGTCCCAGTGGCAGCTCTATGGTCTGTCTCTCCCTCTTTCTCCTTCTCTCTCCTCACTCTGTCTGCTTTTCTTTCTTTTCTCCTTTCTTGATGCTTTTGGGTGGCTTGAGCTGGAGGGATTGGCTTTTGACTTCAGAGTTGTGGATTGGTATGTGCTGGGTCAGTACTGTGGTGGAACAGCTTGTCTAGCTCGTGTGGTGCCCTTTTGAACTTTTGCCAAGTTCTCTCATTTTCTATCCTAAATTATTAATAAAAAGTACCTCTTGGGAACAAGTCTGTGGCTTATTCTTCTGATGCTATCTTGAGATATTAAAGAACCCTAAATATATATTTAAAAATAAAACTTCTGACTGAGCCCAAGAGTTTGCAGCTCAGGCTGGAGTGTTACTCTCGGTCAGGATTGCAATAAGTTTGTAATGCAACTGTTCCAGTTTTACCTCCTCTGGACTTTTTGTTTCTCTCTTCCACCTCCAGGAGCTGCCAGATTTGGTGGGTCTGAATCCAGAAACACCTACCCCATCTTACTCCCTTATCCACTAACTGGCAAAAGTGTCTGGAGCTGAGGGATGCAGGATGGATCTTCAGGAATGCCAGGTAGGCTGCAGAGCTCCTCTCAATTTTCCCTGCTAGGAAAGCAGGAACAAGCTGCTTCCCTTACCTTTTTGCCCCTGAGCCCTTACGAAAGAGCTTGGCAGGCTGGGCACTGCATGTTCCACAAATTGTGTAAAACCAGAGTACAAGCTATAATGGATTCAACCCTGCACACTAAATCCATTGTAACAAGCTCAGGGACAGGACAGGAGTAGGAATAACTGAAGTGGTGAGATCTCCTGGAACTGCTTCAGGACCGATTTCTGGAGGTGATGTGGCCCTGCACACGCACAGGGCAGCAAACCCAGTCTGCCTGGGGTGGGTCACACTGGTGTCAACAGCTGCAGGAAACTCCTCTGTAACCCAGGTCGACCAAACTGCAGCCCTGAAATAACTCCCAAATGACTACATTCTTCCCTGTCTCTGTGGAAAGTACATCTTCCAACTGATATATCTTAGCCTTGCACTTGGCTTTGTCGCCTGGTTGTATCCCTGTGGCACCACAGGCTCATGCTGCAGCACAGCAAACCCCTGCCTGTTCCCTTGTGCCATCCCAAACTGGGATCTCTCAAAGAGATCTGTTCCTCTCAGTGTCATATGCCAATTCTCCTCTGCACTGAAGGCATCCCCCTGGCTTTGTGGCATCATACATTTTTTATCACCACACGCTTCATTAAGCCATGTGGCTGATCCATGAGGATGATCCTAAAAAACACCTCCAGGCCTGGTGCTCAGTGCTCCTCACCACTGGACCTCGGGTATACTTAGGAGGAATAACCTGTATTTTTATAATTATATTTTAGCAAACTATTTCCTAAATATGAAATTCTCAATTTCTGCCTGAACAGTTAAAACATCTCTTCTGTCTCCTTGACATCCTCTCTCCATCTGTTTTCCAGCCAGCAGAGCAAAGCATGCACAAGGTGGTGCAGGCAGTGTTGTGAGACCCACGGTGCTGGCTGGGGTGGATACCCCAGCCCTGGGTTCCAGGTGTGAGGACACAGCCCCTGTCTCTGCTCACCACTGGAGGCAGCCCAGCGTCAGGAAAGGGTTCGATCTCAACTTCTAAACCGGTTGGCTTTTGCAGCAGCTCCTCGAGATCTGGTTTGGAGGTGTGAAAGCACAAACCTGAGCTCACCCAGGTAAGGTGTCACAGAAATGATGTTACACCTGGGCGGTGTTGCGCTTGCTCCATCACAGAGACCTGGCCAAATTAGTGTTGTCACAGGTAGTTTTCCATAATTTTTATTTCTGGCAGCAGAGGTCAGCATTGCCCTGCTGATGGACAGCCACATCCCCACCTGCAGGGAACAGGAAAACATCGCAAATTCAGCTTTTATTAGCCCTTGTTCTTTTATTGTGATGAATCGTGTTTGAGCTACAGCAGCTCCCAGACAAGTGACCAAGTCACCAGCTGTGTCTCACGAGAAGTGGCAAGGAAGGCTGTGAGGTGGCCCTGCACATGTTACAGGCTGTTCAAGGTGCCTGGGGACAGCAGTGACATCCCCAGGGTGCTGCCATGAGACCTGTGGGACACCTGTATCCATCCAGAATTGCAGCAGGAGAGAGGTTGATGCTCCCAGCACCACAAACATCCCCAGACACAGGCAGGCACAGAGCCTGGGGGCCTTGGCCACGGATGGGATGTTCCTCCAGTCCTCTTTGTACCAGAGCTGTATTTTGTCAAACTGATTTACATCTTGTTAAATGGCTGAGGGGTATTATAAGCATGTGACTGTCCCAACTGCCAATGCATATTGATAATTATAGCACTTGTAACCAACCCATTGGACACTCTAGTTAGTCCATTAAATAATTGTTCATTCTTTATAAACATACTTTTGGCATAATGTGGGTAGAGGGCAGGAAAAAGAGATGTGAACAGATCCTCAGGGGGTGTAATGTGATGTGATGTAATGCTCTGGAACCCCCTCTAGCACTGCCTGCATGGGGAGCAGTCACAGAGGGGTGAGAAGGGTACAAGTCCTCCTGTTTGGGGCTGAGCTGTTGGATGGACAAGCCTTGGTCTGAAACATGGAGCAGAGAGGGCAGTAAATCTTCGTAGGCCTAAATATGTCATGTGGTGCACTCCTGCATCACGGGGTTTGCCCACAATTCCAATCCAAAGAAGTAGCTTTGTGCATCAAGATAACAGTGGGCAGGCAAGTGATGGAAACTTTTAGTGTTTGAATGGGTGATTTCTAAAAGAGCTTTGGAGCTCTCAGTGTGCTTGGGGATTTTAACGTAGATATTTGGCGTTTATGCCTGGGCAGTGCTCTGTGTGTATGAACACCAGGCTGTCCAGCCATCCCTTTGCTGCTGCCTGCCTTTGCCCGCTGCACGTGGCTCCAGCCCATGGCAGGTTTCTCCCTTGTAAATGCAGCACTACAGAAGTGTTATAAAAGGTGCAACACTTATTTTTAGAACCATCAGCATGGCACCAAGCAACCCATCCACTAGACAATCTAATTGCTGTCCTATATCCCCAATATTTTTTCCTGAGCTAGGAAATTAATCTTTCTCATCATGAGTAGACTTTATTTTGAAGACTTTGGTTTTTTGCCTACATTTTAAGGGATTCAGCCAGGCAGTTTTCAATCCATATGTCGTGCAACATGCTAAGGTTATACCACCCTTGGCACATAAGGAAAATACTGCCCATCACCAAGTCAGCAGCTGTGCAAGTCAAATTGGTTGCCTCAGTGTTGTTGCTTTCATCAGCCAAAATCCCAACCTCGTAATAAACCCCAGAGATTCTTGACAGGAGCAGTTTCCATCAGACATGGTGTCTGGCATTTATTGTGTGCCCTCTTTTGAAGCAGGGGAATGGCACTGTGCAAAGCCCTCCCCAGAAACCTGAATAGTCCGTGGGTCAACACCGGCAGCCCTGCAAAGAGAAGCGGCTCGGATATCTCCAGGGATGGCCAAGGTGCCAGGCAGCTTTCAGTCTGGGTTGAGAGAAATGGCTTCTATGTTCCCACTTGCTCTCCAGGAAGTACAAAATATTAGGAGATAAATTTGTGCTGAATGCTAACAAAACCAAATAATTTGAAGGCTGGATTTGGTGTATCCTGGTAATGACAAGGAAATTTGAGTGTAGTGGTAAATGTGGTGAGCTTGGCCTTCAGCACTGGTTGGTGAATCGAAGATGCACATTAAATTACCAAAGAAATGTGTGTGATGTGACAGATTTTGTGAAGCTGCCTAGGGAGCCCAGCACTGAACTCTGTTGGATGAATGAACTCCTACTGCCATTCTCTCAGCGCCCCTCAGACATTTACTGTCTCATACATTTCTGTGCTTTCTTAATTTTTATCTCTTGCAGATGGATGCAATTTAGCCAGAGATACCCATGAAAATCCTACATTAGACCCCAAATGAGGGTGGGGCTTGTCCCCAGTGGGACAAGGGTTGACACAGCAGCTTTGGTCTCCAGACATTTGGATGTGGTGCCACATCGAGATGAGAAACCCACTCTGTGGTTGGAGCAGCCTGGACCTGGGTGCTCCCAGGTCCCCCCGCCTCTCCACCATGTAGTTTGAGAGGTATTTTCTATCGAGATCATAAAAGAAACACTTCACGGGATCCCTTGACTGTGGCAATAGATTCAATCAGTCTCAGTCCATTAGTTTAACCAATCAATAGCTGGAAGTGCCATCATGCTGTCTCCTTCATCACAAAAGCTGGAAAGTTACAGAAGGCCACATGTTAATTATGGGCACTCTCTGTGCTAACTTTATGAAAATGAAACAGCCAGTATTTGGGTACCTGGCAGGTTACTTCTCTCAATAAACCCAGCACATCCACTTAAACAGAAGAAGTCATGTTTCTATCCAGGCTTTTCATGGCGTTATGTCACTGTCACCACAGCAGCTCAGTATGTGTTTTGGATGGTACATATGCATCTCCCCAGCTGTGCTTTGTGGTCCTGACCTCAGCAGCAGGGACCTGAGACAGGGATGTGTCCCCAGTTCCATGTAACTGTCAAAGAAAACATCCCACTCCCTTGCTCAGGAGGGAGAGAATCCTTGATGAAAATTGCAAGAAATAATACTAAGGAAAAAACTCAAACAGGTAATAGTAATAAGAGACAACAACAGTAATAATACTATCCTGTCTTCACGACTTTTTTGCCATGTTCCCATACTATAAAACCTCTCTGGAAAAAGGTGACTCCAAAGTTTTGTATAATTGTCCCTTTAAAGCAGACGTTTGTCTCTGGAAAGCCAAACCTGGACCCCATTTGCATTTTCCTGCCTGGAGGCTGAAGCTCCAACCTTGCATTTCCAGGAGCATTGTAGAGCCAGGGGGTGTATGCACAGCCCAGGTCTGTCCTCTGGGCTCTGAGGGGCATGGCTAGTCAAGCCCATTAACTATAGCAAGACTGTATTTTTTCCAACTATCTTTGCCATAACTGCTGCACTGCAGCAAATTTCAGTTCACTTTGCATTTTCATGTACCGTTCCCATCCTCCTATACCCCAACCTGCAAAATGATCCCTGACACCCTCCCCTCCTTGTTCCAGTCCCCATGGAATATGATATGGCTGCAACAGGATGAGAAGACCCACAGCATGACAAGGAGGTGACTCCAATCACTAAAATCGGGGTCAAATTCTGAAATCTTTCTTTTGCCATCATTAACTTCGCCAGGTTCCTCAGAGTGGACACGAAATCAAACACAAGTGAAGCACCAAATTTGATCTTCAGAGCAGGTTCCTCCCAGAGTGGAGATTGCAAAGAGGACTCCTGATCAATAAAAGCACGAATACACCTACATGTAAAAAAACCTCAGAGGTTTTTGTCTGTGGGAAGATGAGAGGTGAATAGGGATCGAAATAACAAGGTGGCAGTGCAGCTTCCTAATAAAACCCTTTAGAGTAACTGGTCCCCGGTTTATTTAAGCAGGAAAAGAGCTGGGAATTTAAATAACTTTGAATATAGAGCCTGCAGAAAGGAGAGAGCAGGCAGGCTGGGGCGGGTGTGTCGCTGTCTTGCAGGAGGATACGATGCTTGAAAGAAGCAGTGACACGTGGAAACTGCCTGCGATGGCACCAGCTGGATCGAGGTGAGAGAGGAACTGTACTAAAAAACATTATTTCCAGCAGCAGTTGCAGGCCTGCAGGGCAGAAAGGGAAGGGAGAGGAGGAATCATGGCAAGAGATAAGGAGGGCAAGTGGAGAGGTGAGGACACCACGGCAGGAATGGCAATTGCTCGGGCTGTGACAGGAGAAGGAGCTCATAGGATGCAATCAGGGATTGAGCTGCCTCCTTCCAGGTCCAGCCTGTGCAAGCTGACAGTCAGGCCACTGCAGGCATCCCTCACCACCCCCTTCCATCCCACACACAACCTTCTGAAAGGTTCCTTTTCAGACAAAATTCTTCAGGTCTGGCTTCGGTGCAAATAAATACACATTCAGCTTAAGGCTTGAGGAGACAACTGTCCTTTCTTTGGGAATGGCTTTTCACAGAGCAGCAGAAATCCACTGGACTTTCACTTCTAGGTTTTAAGATGGCCTTTTCAGCACGTCTTGCTGAAGCATGGATGCACTCTGCAGGGAGGAGCTTCCAGTCAAGGCTCCTGTTGGCTCCAAATGAAGTTGTAATTAAAAAAAAAAAAAATGACAGCACTGTCCATGAAAATATCTCGTACATTTTCACTGAAGCAATGTTAGGGTTTTAGCATGATCCATGTACCTAGCACTGATAAGTGCTGGCAAGGAAGCAGTACTTTTGTACTGCTATTTCACTGTGAAATCCCACATTTGCAATGCCCTTTATCATAGGTGGTGTAGTAAAAAATGTAATATAAATTAAAGCATGGTTGTGTTCAAAGCCAAGCTGCAGCCTGGCTTTGGAAAGTAACCTTTTATATAAACAGGTAGTGATAGAGCAAGGAGGAATGGTTTTAAACTAGAAGAAGGAAGACTTAGCTTAGATATCAGGAAGAAATTATTTTCTATGGGGGTGGGGAGGCCCTGGCACAGGTTGCCCAGAGAAGCTGTGACTGCCCCATCCCGGGAAGGGTCCAAAGCCAGGATGGACAGGGCTTGGAGAAACCTGGGATGGTGGAAGGTGTCCCTACCCATGGCAGGAGGGTAGAACAAGATGATCTTTAAGTTCACTTTTAGCTTAACCCATTCTATGATTCTATGGCAACACAAGACCCTGATGGGTCACAGACCATCTTGCTTTCCAACTTGAACAGCAGCATTCAAGGGTCTAATTGCATGTGGCAGTAGTTGGTCATAACATTTGGCATTTAAAGAAAAATCAGGAATAATTGTTAATATCAGTTTGAAAAACTGTTGGTCTGATGCTGTGGTCCTGGATGAAGTTAATTCCGTGGTTATGAGTTACACAGTGCCATAAAAACTCACTCTGATGGGTGTGCTTGCCGAAAACAGAGGGCTGGAGAGGCAGAGGTCATGCAGGAAGCAGCCCTCCCTGTCTATCCATGTTGTTTGCAGGAGTATTTGATCTTTATTTTTCTTATTCCTCCACCTCTGACCCATTGTTAGTCCTGGGAGGAACAACAAGAGCTTCACCTCCCATCTGTGCCCCAGGGGGAGGTCTGGGGCCATGCAGTTCCCTTGAGAACATCCAGTGTTGCTGAGCTGGCTTCCCACACAGTCACTCCCGATGCTCACTGGCTCTCTCTTTTCACACAGATATTCATCAGTAACCTGTGAGAACATCCCACCACTGTAATGAAGTCGGCAGAAGGGACAAAGACTTGGGGGTTGGGAGGAAAAAGGGAGAAGAAGAAAAGGGAAAGAAAAAAAAGCAAAGAAAAGAAGGCAAAGGTGAGTGGGTGGGCTTGCTGGGCGCAAAGCCCCATGTTCAGGACACCCTCCTCCATCCCAGGAGGCAGAACCTCTTGAAAAAGATATATGGACCCATTTACATGCTTAGTATAAAAAGGCTGCCATGGCAGTGTAATGCCCAAAGGGATGCACAGGCTCTGCACTATACAGACTATAGACAGACACCAGGTGGGATGTCACCCCCGTGCTGGTACTGCCAGCTGCCATCTGGACCAGGATCCCACAGGTTGAAAGACAGTAAATTTTGTCAGAAGGATGTGTTTTACCAGGTCAGAGTAATTTAAATATTGGGTTTTGTCATGAGTTGGTGGTTTATAAACATCTGAAGTGCTCCTAATACAGTCATCTTAATGCAAAGATTTTGGCTGTGAGAGTTGTAAGCGGCTACTGTCATCGGAGGGGAGTGACTGCGCCTAAACCCTTTCCAGAGCTTAACATAAGTTCCCAAAGGAGGAGATGTGAAGGGCATGAAAACAGTACACTTCAAGCAGAGAGATTTAGGAGGCATGTGAACCGTGCCAGGGAGTTCCAAGTAGAACATTCCGTTGTCAAATTAGGCTGTGACGGCAGCCACTGAGCTCCCTGCACTGACACATCAGAGTGGGGTGCAAGCAAACACCAGTGTTCAGGGGGATGATGCCTTTCCAAACACAGGCTAGAAGAAAACCCTTCTAATTTTGGTTGGTTGCTTTTCAAAAGTGGCTTGTACAGATCCTCTTTGTTGCATGAGCTCACTAGGGAAGAGTTAGAGGAGAAGGTGAGAGGAAATTAGTAATATGGGGAAGGTGGCAATGGGAAGTGGATACTGCATGGGTACAGGAAAGCCAGTGATCTTCTGAGCCAGGAGTATTTGCTTTGGAATAAATCACAATCTCTTGCTGTTACAAGTGAAAATTATTTAAAACATGAACAGATATTAAGAACTGCCCAACTTCTGACCACTTCATGCTTTCCTCATTCGTGGGTCGGAAGCTCCACTGAATGAGAGTGGTACCAGGGGCAGCCCTGGTGACAGTCTCTGAAAAAGAATGTCCAGGATGTTATTTTTCATTTATAGGTAGTTGGATATTTCTGTCAGTTCTGTCTTTGTATCTCTGCATTTTCAAAAGAGAAAATAATCATTCCCACATAAGGGTAAAATGCTCTAAGAGTGGTTTTCTTTCATAATGAATGATTATAGCTTGCTAAAATGTGAAGAAAACCAAAACCAGCAGCAAAAGTGGCACAGAAGAAAAGCTGTCCCCTCTTCCTTGGCATAATTCTGCTTTCCCATAACATCAATAATCTGAGCCAGGTCTTTGCCGAGTCCTTCATGCCTCTCCAGCACAGAAACTACTCTCCAGCACTCAGGGATACCAAGAAGCTGGAGGTCTCTTGTCTGGTCCATCACTGCTCATGGCTTTCCAGGACAAGAGCTGCATCCTCAGGGTGATTTGTAGCAGCATCACCTTCTACCAGCTCTTTCTGGTATGGAATACCAGTGCCCTTTATCACCTCCAAATCCAGGCACTATAATGAATAATGAACATTTTTTAAAATTCAAATTTCTTTCTGAGATTAACTCAATTAAGAATTTCAGTTTCAAACTGCCAATTGAAATGTTCTCAGTTGTTTGGTTGGTTGGTTGGGTTTTTTTCAGTCTGGGAATAGAGCACTGATGTGTTTCAATAATTACAAGCCAGACATTTGGAATGCTTCACAATGAGATATTTCACAAATAATATTTGCTTTGATTAATTTCAGGAAGGGGGGAAAAGCAAAATTATTTTAACTAAGGCACACATTTGTAAAAATTTAATCTGTTCCTCAGATGTACTTGGGAAGATAAAAGAACACATTTGTTGAATGGATAGTTCTTGGTAGCCAAATTCAGGTTTGTCTTGTAGTTGCTAAGTGTATTATGACAACAAAAAGAGAAAATGCAGCCAGGTACTATTGTTTGTTTTATTTTTTTTCCCCTATATTTTTTTTCCAAGATTTTCTTGCTATTGGCACTAAGAGGCATTTCAACAATACCCTTAATAAGATGCATTAGCTTACAGCCAGGCCTGAAGTGGTCAGGGAGTTTGATTAGATGACCATTGTAGGGTCCTTCCAAATGAAATATCTTATCCCACCCCATCCCATCCCATCCTATCCCATCCCATCCCATCCCATCCCTAGGTGACAATGGCTGTGTTGGGTTTGAGGAGGGAAGAGCAAATCCTCATGCAAAACGATGTGGGAAATTCATGGGGTGCAGACGTGGAGGAGCACATCCCACCCACCCGAGGCTGCTGTACCTGTCAAACCCACCCCAAAGCCATGGTGAGGTGGGGGCTGTGAAGACATGGCCCCCTTCATCTGGGGCAGAGACAGCAGTGCTGCAGCTCCCCCAGGGTACCCCAGTTTGTGAGGGCTGCATGTAATGAGCTGCAGGAGGAAGGGGATGGCTGTGGCCTTGCAGCTGCCCCCTCTCCCCCTCAGAGGGAAGTCTGCACCCGTGGCCACGTGTGTGTGCATGCAAAGTGTTGGAAATTTCCATTTTAATAAAAGTAACCTTGGAGGAGCTTGAGCAATAACCTGTCTGCTCTTTGGCACTGACAGTTTGGTTGTCCTGAAAAATGAGATTTTGCTACCCCTGCGCAGCGTTCTTGTTATCATCCCCAGTTTCCATCAGAGTGGTTATTAGGAGACAGCAGAAATCATTCTTTAGACGTTAAGCAACGTCCCTCTTCTGCTTTATCAGGCTGGCTGGATGTGATTACATCAGATCCAGAGGTAAGCCCAATAAACTCCCAGTTCTCTGGGCTCAGGTATTTGGTCCATTTACAGATGCTTAAATCTGGTGGCAGGATAGAAATTAGTTCGTTCCTGCTCAGCCTTTTCCACTCCTTCTGCCTCTTGAAAATCTGGTTTCTTGGATCTGACACATGTACTTTATAGTCCTGTTTTATTAAGGTGGGAGAACATTACATGTGGACCCATCTCCTGCCTGTTCCCTGGATTTCCCACATGATTTGAGTGAGGATTTGCTCTTTCTCCTCAAACCCAGCACAGGCACCTAGGGATAGGATAGGATAGAATATTTCATTTGGAAGGACCCTACAATGGTCATCTAATCAAACTGCCCGACCACTTCAGGCTTGTTGTTTCCTAATACACTTAGGTTTTCCCAGCTGTGAATCCAGGCTCTGGTCCTGGGCCAAAGGGATGGATCTTCCCCCCTGGAAGGGTCACCGCAGCCATTCTCATGATGCATGGTCTACTCCAACACTCCTATCCCTTCCCACATCAAATCAGCATCCTCAGCTTTAACCTTCTGCTTATCCTTTGGTTTGTGCTAAGGTTCATCTCTGAAGCCAATTGATTCACCAGCTCCCAACAGCTCTTCTGAATCTTTTGTGCTGCTATTCTCACTTCTGCCATGGGACTGATGAGGTTGTTGGAACTTGAGGATCAGCACAACCTGTGGGAAATCCTGCACTGCAAGTTCCCCTTCACCTTTCCTCCTTCAGTAAGGGATGTCTTCCACCATCACTTGGAGCATACCTGAGAGAAAAGATTATAATGATTCATTTTGACCAAGATCTTGACATTTAACTCCTTTCTCCTTCTTCCCAGAGTATAAATCTTCAGCCCAAACCTGTGCTGATGTACTCCAGGGAAGGAAATCATCTGCAGATCTTGGCTGTTCCCAGCTCTCCACTTGCTTAAGGGGCCAGTCACAACTACTCAGGTTCTTGGCAGATTTCCAGGTGGACTCAACCACAACTCTGTTTTAGTGTTACACCAAGTCACAGTTGGACAAGTATCTACAGAGCTATCAATTGCCCCTTGAGATGTCATGACAGAGAGATGCTTGATATGCAATAGCTATTATTTCCCAAATATTGGTGCTCTCAAGGCTTATAGGATTTGCTCTCAATAACTCAGCCTCCTGCTGTGTCAGACAGTGCTGTATGTAGGAGGACAGATAGTAGAATGGGACAAGAGGGTGATTTTTCTTTAATATTAAAACATTGTGGCCGCCCCATCCCTGGAAGGGCTCAAGGCCAGGTTGGATGGGGCTTTGAGCAACTTCATCTAGTGGAAGGTGTCCCTGTTCATGGCAGGAAGTTGGAATGAGGTGATCTTTAAGGTTCCCTTCAAAACAAAACATTCTGTGATGACTCTATGATGTTAAATAGTGTAAAATCACATTAATGAACAAAACCATAGATCTGCCTGAGGGCTGATGTGTGAGCAGCTTCTCTGCAGGGTGTCATTTTAAAGAGTGATGCCAGCCCCCATCCTGGCTCCTGTTCTTCCTCTCATAGCCTCTGGCTCAGCACAGCCTTGCCCTGGGCACAGGTGTCTCTGCAGCACATCCTTACAGACACTGTTGGGAAGGGAAGCTACTGGGCAAGCTACAGGAAAATAAGGTCCAGACAATGGTGCAGCATCCCCAGGTCCCCAGTTCCCCTGCACACATTTGATAGAAAGGGCTGGGATTTAGCTTAGAGCTTACAGAATGTGTCTCCAGGGGAAATTAAAGAAGCAAATTAGCAGCAGCATTTTTTATTTACATAAAGTGCTTAAAAGCACCAGATGCATATAATCTTTATTTTTGGCTTTCTAAACTTAGACTTTCACATTAAATGGCAACTGGCACTTGGAAAACTCCTATTTAGTGCTCTGCAGAGGGAGAAAAGTGTGGGCCAGATGCACTGAGTTTATTTTCTGTAGATCAGCTTGCACAGCTTTGGTGATACCAATTAATACAGATTTCTAGAACTGCGTGGAAAGACAGGCAAACCCCACCGACCTTGCTGTTCAGCTATGTTTGAACAGCGGTGCTTATCACCAGGATGGAGCCAGGACGGGGCTTTGCAGGGCTGCTGCTGCAGCAGGGTTGGCACCCACAGCCGGGGGGGAGCCGTCGCTGCAGAAGGAGCAGCTGCTGGGACACTGCAAGCCAACAGAAGCCGGCTTGCTTTGTAGCTGACAGGGCACTTAGGGTTTCCTTTGCCTTGGAAATAAAGTCACAAATTCAGAGGACCTTAAAGATCACCTAGTTCTAAGCCCCTTACCACGGGCAAGGAAGTCATGGTTGTTGATTTGCAATGGCAAAACAGTTGCTGCTCTGCTTGGTCCTCCTGCGTGGCTTTGGCATCACTCTTTGGATTACAAAATGTGGGAGGTACTAAACACCATTCCTTGGTGAAGGACTTTGTATCTCATTCCCTCAAAGTGGTTTGGCAATGGTACTGTGTGTGGAGAGAGAAAAAAATGCAGTGGGTGTTGCCTTCCCATACAGTCATTGTTCTGGCTGAACAATTTTAACTGTTGATATGAAATCTTTATTTCAGCAAACTGTCAGCTAAATGTCAAACTGCAGCCATTCTTCCTGTAACTGTGCCTTTGAAAGCATCATTATTAATATTACTGGTATTATTTTATATGACTTTTGTAGTGCGAACGGTACATTTCTCCTTGAACAGTTCGTTTCTCCAGAAGAAAAACTTCTTCATTTAACTTAAAAAAAAAAATAAAAAAATTCCTTCTTGCTAAACATGAAGAAACAAAGAATAATTTGAGGCACACATAGGGCAAATACTTTATTAGTGCCCTGAACACCAGAACACAATGAGATAGCAGACATGGGTCAATGCTTTTATCCGTGCCTGTATTCCCTGGGATAAAACTGCACCCAACGGGGCTGCAGAGGGTGCACACAACTTGGAAAACTCTTCCCATTGCTAGAGCCCTGCAAAAAAAGAGACAAGAAGAATAGCAGCTGACAACAGCATAGAATAGCCGGGACAAGACGAAAACCAGTTAAAAAGCAAAGTAATCAGTAATGGTAGAACTCTATAGGCAAACTGAAAACGGCGCTGCCCATCGCCACGTGCCACACACTGAGACAACTATTCCCGGTTTGTCAAGAGCTGCATTTCCTATAGACTGCTGGCAGGGCTTCATCTGTCACCAGTGCTCTAATTAACACAGTGATAGGGCTCTGTGCCCGAATGCTCCCAGCTGTGTCCTGGGGGCTGTACCAGGTGTGACCTGGGGGTTTGTTCTGCCTGTCCCGGGGGCTATGCCAGCTGAGTGTCCTGGGGGCTGTACCGGGTGTGTCCTGGGGGCTGTACCAGATGTGTCCTGGGGGCTGCTTGGGGTGTGTGTCCCGGGGACTGCCCCGGGTGTGTGTCCTGGGGGTTGTCCCGAGTGCGTGTCCGGTGGGACAGCTGCTGGGGACCATGCAGGGAGCGCCAGCGGAGGTGGCAGGGCAGGGTCGGAGCTGCCCCTCTGCCTCTACAGGCAGCACAAGGTTATAGTTCTGCCTGCGCCTTCCTCAGGCAGCAAAACCTCCCCCGAGCTGCCACGTCGGGCCCCGGGGGTGGGACGGCAGCGGCTGCCGGAGGAGGAGGTGGCCGGACAAGGAGGTGGCCGGTCGTGGAGCGCATCCCGAGAGCTCAGTGGCATCACGCCAGACGAGCCCGCAGCGCCGAGGGACGCGGACCAGCCCACGTAAGTACCCTGCGAGCCAAGTGCCAGCGGAGCAGACCCCATCCAGCCCCCCCGAGAGGCATCCCGCTTTCGCTGGCGTTCAGAGGCAGAAGTAATCCGGTGCTAATAAACCCAAGCTCCCGCTGCAAATAGTTTACAGCTCACTTTATTTTGTGCCTTCGCAGGAAAGGTTTAAAGGGTTTTAGAGCGAGTTTAAAGCGGGTTTCATTCTGCTCACGCCGGCGCAAACCAGGGGCAGATCAAGTAACCGCAGTGAAAATACAGTATCTGCTTTCAAAACTCCTCAGTCTTTTTAGGGAGCTATATATAAACTTGATTATTACTGAAAGGAACGTGCCCAAGTGAACATAATTATCCAAAAGTTTCTGTCAGCCTAATTCAGGAACAATCGTTTCCTTCCTGCTCTGTGTTCATTTTTAAAGTGAACTGGCCACAATTCAAACAGCAAAACACAGAATGAGATAAATGGGGCAAATTCGAACAGCCCAAAAGCATAATGAAAGAAACGAGACAAATTCCTTGAACTGCACCTAACATGAAAATGAATCTCAGCTGCTCATTAGAGACTGCTGAGGAGTGGACGTCGGGAAATTAAATCATGGGAACTGGAGGAAGGCATAGAAAAAAAAGACTGATTATCTAAATTTCCTCTTATTAACTGCAAAATATTTTTTCAAGATTGAAGGTAGTAAAAGATATTAGTGGCAAATGGCAAAGCCTCTTTTTGCACTTAAAATAAGATGTTAGTAGTTGGACAGAAGAATGGATAAACAAGAATACACTATTGTGTTTTCAGAGTTGGTTAGCAGTGAGTAGTTCTGACCTGAGATACATCCAGGAGTTTTCTTCCTTACCCTTTCTGGCCAAATTCATACTTGGTTTCCCCAGGTTAATTCAGACGTTGTTGGAGGTTCAAGTGCTGGTTGTCTGGGTCAAGGAGGGGTTGTTGGTCAGTGGCTGGCAATTTTTAAAGTGCTCCCATATACTTGTTAATAGGTCTTTTTCATCAGTGCTCTTTAACATTCTCTGTTTTGCTGGTTTTTCCCTTGAAGACATCCCTTCAAGGGGATGTTCACGGGGAACAGGGAGCATGCCAAAACCTTGGTGACCGTGTGGGTGGAAGATCACACTTTGAGTCCTGCTCCAGAGGTCACCACTGGTCTTTGGAACGGCCCCAAGGACTCAGTTAGCAGACACTGCTAATTAATTTTGTGGCTCTTGTAGCAGCACGTGCTGGAGGAGGTGCATTGTCACCAGCCTTCACCGTGCTCCTTCCCGCAGGAACCTCTGGGACATGAGGAGATGTGGCTCATGGGCTGCAAAGCCAAAGTATGTCACGACTTGGATGTTACCTTTGTCATGAGCAGCGAAGGGAAATGGGCAAAGCCAAGCAAATTTTGTTGTCATTGCAAAGGGGGAACTGGGGAACTGCATCTGCTCAGCGTGACGGCTGTCCCTAGAAATTGTCCTTCAAGGAGGAGTGAGCACCAGAAAGGGGATAAGGTGATGGCCAGGTGACAGAGAAATGTCAGGAAGAAATCATCCCAAGCCCATCTTTCTGATGTTGTACAGGGGAAAAGGAGTTGGCATCAGCATGTATGACATTCTCATAAACTGAGGAAGATGTGGCCTTAATGAGACAAATATTGGGTGGATGGAAAACTGGCTGCACAGTTAGAAAATTTGTGGGAGGTTCACTGCCAGAAAGGGAGGTAATAGTGAGCATGAACCTGAGCCTGCTACTCTCTGTTCATGATTTGGAGGAGGGATGACACTGTTGATATTTGATATGCAGGTGGGAGGGACTTGAGCACAGCAGAGGCCAGAACTATAATTCAAAGGGACAAGAGAAGTGATCTGGAAAAAGCCCATGGTTCATATTCCAGTGGTCATACTGGTGAGAGAAGGCAAGGAGTGCATGGTCTCAGTGGGGTCAGGGAAGGCATCCCGACTGTGTCAGGAGCCAGGGGATGTCAGTGGGTAGGAGGCTTGGCTGGAGACAGTCCAAAGGAAACAATGAAAATATTGAGAGGTGGCTGTGATATAGCCTCTGCAGGAAAGCCAGAGGAGATGGTAAGAGACACTGTGGAAGAGCAGTGAGGTCCTTAAGGACAGTATCCACAAGGAGGAAGAAGGTTTCTCTTTCTCCTTGCCAATTAGGACAAGACATGATGGACTTAAACTGCAGTTTAAGAGAGGATGAAGACATCTTTGTGCACTTCTCAAAGTGCAGCCTGACGTTTCCTGGTAGCACGCTATGCCTCCCTCACTTCTGACTTCGTGTGAGCCAAGTTCAGCACAACATCCATTCCTGTAACTCACATGGCTTTGGTGAATTAACTACTTAACCCAAGGGAATTGTACCATTATCTTCAGAGGAACTAGAAAAATAAAGTGCATTTATAAGGTTTTTTTATTGTTTTCACCCCACCATCAACATTCCCTTTAAGAACATCAAAAGACTAAAAAAAATCAGATAGAGACATCTACCAGCCTCTCTGGAGACGGGTGTTGCAATTTCTCCTAATCCAGACCCAGCCTTTGGAGCCTCTCTGTGACTTCACAAAACAGGGGAGTTTTTCCTGTTCTTTAAGAACCACCTAAAGACCCTTTTACTGGGTTTTAATGTAGCCCAGTGTCAGCACAGTTAAAAGGTGCTGGCACCTCCTCTGCACAGATTAAAGGTGATATATTACCCTTTGCTGCAGAATTTCGTAACACTCCTCTGAGTGCTCTCAGGCACAGCAGCAGGGCCAAGGACGGGGAGCAAAGTCCAGGAACGTGCTGACTTTGCCTCTCCAGCATTTTTTATTCCTTCTCTAGGCCCGAGAAGGGACCTGTCCCCTCTTGCACCACTGCAGCCCCCAGCATGGCTTCACCCATGAGGAGCTTGCTCACCGACCCTGACAGATACCTCCAGTCGTTCCGCCTGTTCCTCGAGAAGTCGACCGAGCACCAGAGCATGCGGGACTTCATGGAGAGGCAGCTGCCAGATGTGATCGCCAGGTAACACAGAGGTGGCCACACCGAGCTCAAGGACAGCCCGGGGTACAGCCCCGCGGCGGTGACGGGCTCGGGGGGCTGCCTGAGAGAGGCAGATTGCTGTTCCCTGACAGCTGCCCCATCTGGGGGTCTCTGATAGGGCTTGGCTGGAGATCTCGTTTGCACACACGGCTGGATGGCGGCTCTCCAGGGCCGAGCCTGCCTAGCAGGGAGGAGATAAGGCTGCATTGTTTCCTAGCACACAAATACAGCTTACCCTGAATCGGCACCGAAATGCAGTAAGATACTACATTCTAACATTAGATTTGATTGAAGGCAGCTGTTTAAAAGTGATCTTTTCAGGTAATATTCAGGGTACCTCTTGTGTGGCTGAGTAATTCTCCTGCTTTGCCTGTCAGTGTGTGTCCTTTGCTGGACTCCTTGCCTTGCAGGCTGGATCAGGAGCAGGTAGCCAGCATCAAATCCGGGCTCTGGGGAGGCTCTCCACAGACCTCAGGGTTTCATGGCTCTGCCAAAGCCTCACTCAGGTCTTTAAAGAACATTGCCCTCTCCCCCACCTCATTTGGCAAAATGTAAGACTTCTACAATTGGTTTCTATGCTGCTGGCCCAGACCCAGGGATGTCTCTGTCCCTGTGAGCACAGACACAGAGAAGGTGTGTACCTGCTTCTGCTTGCATGCACTTGTAATAAAAGCCTCTACAAATCACCAAAAGAGCTGGAAATGGGGAATCTCCAAAGGGCAGAATTCTGAATCTGATCAGGCATGCCTGTACATGCACAGATTGCATTTTGGTTTTGTCCTGCAGATTTTAGTCCTCATGGGATCTCCAGTGCTTCACACCTTGCATGTAACCCTCTCTCCTGGGAACTCTACTAAAATGCATAAATCATGTCTTTCAGTATTGGAAACGGGAAGTCTACAATCAATGTTCTCAGCGTTGGTGGTGGAGCAGGTATGCTATGTACTTCAATATTGATGTTTTTACCATTTCCCCCCCCCACCCCCCCCCAAAGAATAGAGGATTAAAAATTGCAGGAAGGAACAGAGTGGGAAATAAGTCTTTTCTTGTAAAGTCATCTCCAAGGGACAGATGGTGTTAGCTGGTGTGAGACCACATCATCTGAAAAGAGCTTGTGACTCCCCACCCTGATTCTTTTATGTCCTCCACAAAAACATCTCCTTCTGAACCATCACTCCTGAAGGGCAGAAAGAAGCTTGAATTGCCCTATAGTGCTCCTACAAAAAAAAAATAAATTAAAAACTCCCTAATGTATTCGATTCCTCAGAATAATAATTTGTACTTGCATTGTAACCATTTATTGAGGTGATAACTCCCCATCATTGCCATATGACAGCCATGGCTGAGTTCTGCTTTGCCTCTATGTATTTGCTGACCAGTCAATGCAGCAACTGCTCCTGGAGCTACTGTCCCCCCAAACACTGGAGCTGAACATAAGCTCCAGAAGAAATCCAGAAGAAATCCGAAGACATAAGTATTTTTTCTCAAGTTCACTGGATGGGGAAACAATACCAGTAAGATAAAGTGGTTTCTTCTCATTAAATTCTGGCTTGAGTTTCCCCCATAATTAAAACTTATGGTTTCTGCTCTGCCCATTAAGCCACACACTTAAATTTTATATGAAGAGTTAATTTATTTTAAAAGCTCTGATCATGCCATCATCAAAGACTAATCTCAGTTTTGTCAATCTTTCCTCCATGCAATAATTGTATGTAAATGGTGGACATTAGTTATAAAACAGACAGTGTGAGAGGGCAGGAACATTGCTCCCCAAATACAGGAAACCATTCCTCTGCAAAAAAACAAAAAATGTTTTTAATGGGAACACTTTACTTAGTGAGGTGCTTCACTGCCTGACCAGGGACAGTCCAGCCTGGCACGATGGACATTCAATTAATAAAGTTCAGGCAAAACTCACTTTGTAATGGATTGTGATGGTTTAAACTGGCAGGAGAAATCAATCCAACTCAGAACGGGATTGCAAGTCAGAATAACAATTTAATAAAAGATAACAAAATACACTGATACAGAAGGAAAAAATTCGTTTGTGCCACAAAAACGGATGCACAGCCCAGCACAGCGGGGCACAGGCAGAATGGAGCTCACCAACCCCTGTGCTGAGTACCACGTGGGCCTCCTGAGTTCAGAGTAAGAAGAAAAGAAGAAACCTGCTGGTGAAAATGATGGGTGCAGTCTGGCGGCAGTCTCAGTCCAGTCGAGGCTCTGCTCCTCCTCTGGATCAGGAGATCCCAGTTCCAAACCCCAAGCTTATCTCTGCTTGGGCTCAGATGGGAACGCCCAGTCCCTCCCCCAGCATGGGGAGTTTCACAATGGGTGATTTACTCTGTGAGGTGAACAATGGCATATTTTTGGCATCCCTCATGGCCCATTGGCAGACATGATCCCTCTGGTGGGTGTGAAGGCACTAGTGGCTTCCCGGAGGGGAGTTATCACACCTGAGTCATTGGTGTGAAGATAGAAAATCTTCCTTATCTCACAGAGGTTCCTAAACACCCAGCTTGTACCCTGAGTGGTTGGGTGTGCCCTGGGCAGCTGCTGCCAATGGGCCATTGTGAGCAGTTCGTGAGAAAAATTACATAGAGCGTTTAGAATCCACACCCCCACAATGACAAACTGATCCTGGCTACTATAACCAGGACACATATGAATCCTCAAATCCCCGAAACCTATCTGCTTGTGGGCCTGTTCCCATCCCAGGTCCTTGTGAGGTCAGGAGGGAGCTGATTCCCAGATCCCTGCAGCCAACCCGGGCTGATGTCGGAGGGCAGTGATGGAGCCCCATCCGCCTCTGTGTTTCACAGGGAGGGAGCACTCAAGGAAATCATTTCCTTTCCACTTTTCCACTTCGAGAGACCGGAACCCATGTAATGCAAGATCCTACCCCATTACCCCCTCCTGCCTCCCCCTGCAGCCACTGCCTTATTAAGTTCACACTCCAGCGCCCTGCACTCTGTACCTTTAAAAACCATCAAAGTCATCAGTGCTGCTATAAAGCAGCAACTGTGCTATAAACTATCCCGTTACGTAAAATGTTTAATTAGAAACTTAATGGTGAACATAGTGGTAGCCTTTAAAAGGTAATTGTGTTGGAGAGTTTAAATAATTCCGATAGCCTAATTGCCAAATTGTTGATAATGCAAGCTGCCACAGATCTGACCGTAAAATGCCTCGGGACACTTGTTTGCATATAAAAGAGCTGGCTGAAGTCAGTTAAGGCTGTGGATTAAATTATGAATCAAAGGGGTGGAGTTTTTTTTTTTTTTTTTGGTTAAAAACAGAACAAGGGTGGTTTGGCCATAGAAGAGTGGAAAGGAATACATGAAAACACAAAATTCAAAATTCCTTTTTTTTTATATCAGGTCCTGCACAGCCTTTTCAAAGGGCTACATCGTTTTATAGAAAGTTGGTAAAACAAGCAAAGATCAAGCTATTGCAGGAGCTTATTAGAAATCTCAGTTCCCAAACTTTACCATGGCAGGATGCAGACAGCTGGCTGTGCTCTGGTTTTTCAACAGGACACGGCTTTGCAGCAATAGCAAAGCTGCTGCTGTTTCTGCTGCTTCAGAATGTCCCTCCCTCAAAGAATGTGCTTCCACAGATGCCACGTAAATGTTGGTGCTATTGGTTGCTTTAAGAAAGACATGTAAGTCTGAAGAAACTATACACTTCCTCACTTTGTGTATTATGTCCTCTGGGCACTAATGACCAGTTTAATGCCCAGTATTTTCCTTCTGGACCTCAAATTTTCTGTATAATAAAGCCAAGCTGAAGTGGTGGGAGTTCAGGGGCACTGAAAATCACGAGGGTGGGCAGAGGCTGTGCAGGCCCTCCCTCTGCAGCCCTTCAGCAAGGGTCTGTCTGGCCATCAGGGCTTGCTGGTGATCTTCATTTGGTACATGACTCTGTGTATTTGTAGGGAATTTTATAATGTGGAGTTGTGCACAAGTACATCTTTCAGGACAAAACTCAGCTTTTGCCTGTAGCACAACCTCTGGATTCACCGTAGTAACTCCCTGTTTCACTCTTTCCACCTTAATCTTTTCCTCAAGTATTTTTTCCACCTAAAGTCTATCCAAACACAATAAACAGAAGTAAGCTTGAAGAAAGCTAAGCAAGCCAGTGGGATATTGTCCCTGGACCTGTGCCTCAGTCAGGAATATCATCTCCCTGAGTTTCCTGTATGCAGATGGGGTGAGATGCCAAGAAAGGTGGCAGCTATTTTTAAATGTTAAAATCTTGGATCTACCGGTACAGACATCAGTAAAATAACTACAGCTGGCCTTAACAGTGTTTAGAGACAACTGTTCCTCACCAAAAAGAAAAGTACAATCATCTGTGGAGCATTCTGTAAATAGGGTCTGGATAAACACAAGCTGAATATGCTCTATTCATAATTCTTTTGGGAAAAGTCACAGGACACTAAAGACAAACAGACACAAATATTGTCTCTGATTCCAGTGTAAACACATACTCTGTTTGCCCTCCCCCACATGACCTTGTAACCAGTGAGGCATTTGGCTAAAAATGCTCTTAGTGACTCCTAAAAAATCCTGCCAAGTTCGCTGGTAACTTGGGGCCATCAGGACTGGCACCACCAGAGTCATTTGGGATCTCCCTCAGAAGGTTTGACCACGTCCAGAAAACATGAGGTCAAGCCACAGGCATGACAGTGTCTGGTAGTCCCTTGGCATGGTGGCAGTCAGAGAGGAGAAATGAAGATAGTTGGGATGGATATTTAAATTTTTCTCAAATCCTAGAGCTCAGTCTTCAGTGGTAACCTACTGAGAACACAAAGCAGCTGCACATACCTGTGTGGTACAAATTCTGTATATAAATAGCAGACACTGGTCTTCAAAAGTGGGCATGTGATAGTGGTGATCACATTTGTCTGAGCTCTGCTTTCATTTTGTATTTGTGTCTCCTGCTTCCCTAGGCGAGATGGACCTGCTGATCCTCTCGAAAATACAAGCCAGATATCCCGGGGTCACCATCAACAATGATGTGATAGAGCCAAGTGCTGACCAAATCTCCAAGTACAAAGGTATGTTTACATTAAATAAATTTACATTAAGTATGCTAAATGCATTAAGAAATGTGGAAAGCTGGATGACCCCACGTTCTAATGCTTTCTTGTCCAAACTGTCTCTTAGAAGTTAAAAACATCACTGTTCTATGCTTTTTTGCTGTCATTGCTTCTCAACAATGTTCACTCATTAAAATCTTAGTCTCAGACTTCAAGAACTCTGTGTAGCAAATGCTTGGCTAGAGAGACTTTAAAAAACAAACAAAGAGGGAAGTGTTGGGAATAGAGTAAAATCTCCACATTTCAGAAAGTTTTCCTCCTTCAACTTGTACTGAATCAGGATCATCCCGTGGCATCAAAGGGAAAATTTGAGTGTCTCATGGCAATTCTTTCACATCTTAAAAATCGTTTCCAACAAATAGCTAAAGCTCACAGTGGTGCACTACATTAGTTACCATGCTTTAAATTAGAAAACATGGACGGGAAAGCAAGACTGATAGGCAAGAGTTCTGCCGTGTGCTCTGGGGCTCAGTTTGTTTCCATCCACCAGCCCAAAGGTCTGACCGAGATTCGAGAAGGAAAGAGAAGCGTTTTCCAAGGACGACTGAGTGTTAACAAGGGTACTTTGGTCAAATTGCCGAACGAAGTGAGCATTAAATAGCAATTCACAGTTTGATTATCACCGGATTAGCACGCAGGTGATTGTGGTGGTGTGTGGAGGTGACACCAGCCACAGCCACGGGCTGTGAGCAGCCCCAGCAGAGCACACCTTCCCCGAGAGCGGCTGCTGAATGGATGTGACAGTAATGAATGAGCCTCATCAGCAGGCTGTGCTGATGGAAAGGAGCCAAACCGTAGTAAATACCAGACTGTGAAACCACACTGTAAATCTCTAACTCTTGGTCTTGCTTAAGTCCTTAAAAGCGAGGCATTCTCAGCATGAAGCAGCTTGTGGAAGTCAAAGGAAAAAAACCAACCAACCAAACAAAAAACCCCCCAAAAAACAAAAACAAACAAACAAGAACCCCAAACAAACAAAAACAAACGAACAAAAAACCACAAAACAAAACCACCCAAAAAATCCCTTTCTCCCTGCAATGTGGGAGTTCAGAGTCACTGGAAACACCAAAGACTCCCAAGGAACCCATAATGTTTTTTATATCTGTCTCTCTATTACAGGAACCGACTTTTAAAAGATGGCTCATGCAAAATCCCAGGAGCTTTTACATTGCTCCAGGCTGAAATGGTGAAGGGTGGGCAACAGAGCACCTGCTCTGTTATGAGACAGTTTTGCACTTGCATTCCTGTCCTGTCTGGGCTCTGTAGGGAGGGGTTTGCTCTGGATTTTCCTACGTGGTCCCACCACCTACCACCAGCAGTCCTACTTTAGTGAGTTTCTTTCCAGAAGAAAGTTAAAAAAATATAAGATGTTGTCCTTATTTTAAGTTTTATGCTAAACTGGAAATGAAATATTCATCTGAATTTCTTTCTTTAAACTTTCTTATTTGGTAATTAATCATGTCCCCGGTAGGTGCTGTTAATTAGGTTTCTGAGGCCTAAGATTTTCAGCAGAGAATTAGAAACATTATCTGGGCCTCTGAGGATTCAGCAGTTCTGTTTTCTGCCTCACCACATACTTTCTCCTAGGGAAAGAGAAGCCAAGCTCAAGAGAGAAACTTCATGCCAGGACAAACTCAGATTTCTCTTAAGCTGAGATGTGTGATGGAAGCCCTCCCTAAAGCTCCATGGCCAGACTGTGGCTTCCCATCATCCTGGTCCATGGCCAGGTGAAGTCCCTTGGTGACTGTAATTGGGGTGTAATTGGGCTGCTCTGGGCAGCAAATCCCCATAATGAGTTTGCCCTTCCTGAAATTTTGACTCTAAAGGCCCACCCTGGCAAGCAATTCAGTTTTTGTCCTAGCTCCTCCTTGCAGGCAGAGCAGCAATTGAACTGAACCAGACTGCATCAGACTATTGGTGATGGGGCTGTGAACTGCTGCTGGATGAGGCCTGAGTTTGAAATAGCAAATGGAATCTGAACCACGAGTGCTGGGGCCAGTGACTGATAAATGGAAGTCGACAGAGCACCAGTGGCAGCTTCTGAAAGGGGTGGCCCATTTCCAGCCACAGAAGAGAGGAGATAAGCACTGATGGAGCATTTCTCATCTGTCTGATGGGGACGTGTCCCAGTCAGAGCCCAAAAGGAGAAACATTGTCATTAGTGGTGCAAAGGCACTGGTCTTAGCAAATTGTGCTGCTTTGAACATGTGTTCTGTAGCTAAGACTCAGCGTGCCTTTGGGCCATTTAAGTTTTAAATTTATGCTAATTCCAGCGAAGCACAGGAATTGCATCCAGGCTAGCTCTGTCCTGGAGCAATCCCCAGCACCAGGCAGGAGTGCAGCGAGATGAGCTCCATATGCCAGCAGATGGACATTAGTATTCCAGCATCCCCTAAACTGTGAAATTATATCTCAGTTTTGCTCCCATAGAAAGCAAAGAAATGCTGTGATGAGCCAGGGCCTCGGTGTAATTTATTCTTTGAATCCACTTCCCCAGCTTTCTGCTTTTCTCAGTTGCTGCTGTATTGAGGTCTGAAAACACGCCATGTGTCACTCCTTATACTAGTCTTTGCTTTAAAACATTATCATCCCTTTTGCCTGAAGCAGTGGGACAAAACTGTGGGCTTTTGAAAAATTATTTCAACACAGCAGAAGCCAAATATCGAGAGATGGGTCCTTGCTTACGGAGCAAAGCTCCTTCCCTCTCCCAAAACCTCAGTTACACCGTCCCAGAAGGAGACATTTTCTTTCTCTGCCCTTCTCAACTTTTTAATTGTGCTACTCTCCACAACAGCCTCCACTTTGATCCATCCTTGAGTGTCTATGTTTATATGGGAAAAACCCTCCACCACAGCCTGGCTGCTGCTCAGGCACATGGGTGTTTTGTGGCACTTACAAGGTGGGGGGGCCATCAACCCTTTTCGTATTCAACATGAAATGTGCTGCTCATGGCCTCATAACTGTTCATCCCAACCAACATCTTTTAATTCAGCTTGAGCCAGTCATGGGGAAGAATTTCTTTCTTTCCTTTTTTTTTTTTTGTTTTTTTTTTTTTTTTTTAAAATATTTATTTATATATTATTAAATCAGGTAAAGACCAGAGGAGGCCAAATGAGGGACCAAAGAGAAAGGCATCAGACCCTCTTGAGACTTCATCCTACAAAGCCTTTACAGACTCCTCACATATGGGCTCAAGGTTCTAAATATTCCACTCTTGTGTTAAACTAGTACCAAAACTCTCTACTTAAATATGATTTTTGGATATATTAAAGCTCCAACTGGAAATATTTACAATTAAGATAACTCTGTCCTGCCTTCTGCCATATTTCAGAGCGTGTGGCTCAGACATCAAACCTTGGGAATGTGAAGTTTACCTGGCACCAGGAGACAGCTGGTGAATATGAAAGTCGAATGAAGGCAGAAAAGAAGTCTAAAAAGTGGGACTTCATTCACATGATCCAGGTAAGAGTCTCTGCAAGGTAAATGCTATCAAAGACTTGGCGGCTAAAGGTATGCATGAAGTATGTGACCTCATTATCCACTCTAAGGGGAAGAAAGATGAGTTTACTTCCCAGTAATTTGAAGTACTTCAGCATAAGTGAACTGCAAAAATGAAAAGCAGCTTTGAGCACAGTAGTCCTATTAACCAGGCTGTGGGTGGCAGTCAACTGAAAATACATTTTAACTAGTGTCTTCAAAAGCTCCTTGTCCTCTCCATGAAATTGCCTTTGTATTTCCAAGTTCACTGAAGCCATTACAAGCCATCTTCACCGTGAAGAAAGGCAAATCTCTTTATCTCAGATTAATGAATGAACATGAGCTTGGTGCTGGGAGAGGCAGAGAGCAGGCACGGCAGTGACAGTCCTGCAGTGTGAGCCACTGCCTGGCATCTTGCTAACACGCCTTGCTGTCCCGCTGCTCTTCTGTCAGGATTGCCCCTCTTTGCCTTCTTCTACCAGTGGCACTCATTGTAACAGTCACTCAGGGTGGCACTGTATGTCTTGCAAGCATCTCTGCTTTTTCCAGATGCTGTATTATGTGAAAGATATCCCAGCAACTGTCCGGTATTTCCACAGCCTCCTGGAACCGCAGGCGAAGCTCCTCATTATCCTCGTGTCAGGTGAGAGCTGCTCCACCAGTGCTGCTCAGTCAGGCAAGGGCCATGAGGACCTCTGGGGTTCCTCAGAGTTTAGCACAGGCCATGGAGGTGAACTCACATCCACTGGGATCTGCATGGGTCATAAACACCAAGGTGTTATAAGCCACCAAACCCACGTCACGGGCACAAAAACCTTCCTCTTGCCCTGCGGTTTTCCCCCACCCTACAGCCTGGCCAGCAGCAGAGGGCTCCATCCTGCAGCTCTCACCCACAGGAGCTGCCCCAGCCCCTGCTGTTTGCTGGACAGGCTTCCCAGGCTAGGCACTGTGTTATCTCACTCCCAGAGACTCGTGGCATTAAGCAAACGGCTACAGCGGGGCTCGGCCGTGCCATGCAGCAGGTGTGAGAGCACATATGGTTCATTTTCTTCTCAAACTGCCCATTTCCTTAATATCATCATTTTGGGGAGAAAACAGCCTTCTTAGGCTGTTTCGGATCTCATAGAGAGGCTCTGTGGTCAATCCAGCAAGAAAATGCAGGAGCAGAGTAAACAAGGACCTTTTAATACTGTGAGCAAAGTATGCCAGAGATACTGCAATGGTGCAGTGCAGTTTGGCTCTGGAAAGCCTTTAATTTGCCTTAAAAGCTATGGAAATTTTAGTTGTGTAAACAGTCGCAGCTGATAATTTTGAAAGGAATGTTAAGCATTATTTGTACAGAGGTTTAAACTTAATTTCTTATGGAGTTTGGCCATGTCTGCAAACTGTGTTTGATGAAGTTGCTTTTCACTTTGGTCCCAAAGGGTCCACAATGAAGGGACGCTTTTCTGAACTGAATTTATTCAAGCTATTTTTTATCCAAAATGTTTTTGGTTCAAAGCGCTTTCAAGCAGTTCATGACAAGAAATCTCTATTTTAAGTGATACTACTTAAAATTATTTAAAAAGCTGTACTTGTGCTTTGGCTGAACAAGAATAGATCATAATATCAGACTACTAAATAACCTGCACTTACTTAATTGAAAATCTTTTCCAGTTGCTTAACCTGTCTCTTTGGATATTCACAAAATGTGAACAAAGGAAGGGACATGTGCCTATTCAAACTTAAAATTATCAAAGTTCTGAGTTCATGAAAAGCATTTGAAGTCCTCTCTGGGCTAGGTGATTCCATGTTTTCTGATGGAGCAGAAATTGCAGGGGCCAACAAAAAAGTGGAAGAGAGAAGCAGGACTCAGAACAGGAGAGAGGAAAGGAAGAGAAAAACTTTGGGGAAAACAAGAGAGTAGTGAGGGGGAGGAGGAGGAAGTGCCATGAAAGTGAGCAGTGAAGCAAAAAGAGGCACTGAAAGATCAGCAGCATAAAGCTCATTTCAAAGGAGGAAATGTCATCTCCTACACAAACAGATCAGGGTGTGTTAATTAAAAGTCAGTCTGGGAGTGGGGTTGGTAGGAGAGGGTTTGGGTGAGTTGGTGGAGGTTGCAATCCCTCCTGCTCTGACCCTGCCGGGGGAGCAGGCGAGTTGCAGGAGCTGTGGATGTGTTTCCATGGCCCTGCAAACAAAAGCAGTGCCATATGCTGAGCCTATGGAGAGCCATTATAATAATGCTGCGTTCAGGTACTGGGTAATTGCTCGGCTCAGAGACGGCACTGAGTCACACAACACTGACACCAGCAAATTTCCTGCAATTAGTGCTCTGCATTCAATTTCCACCAGGTGAAAGAAAATATTGTAGCGTCTCTTCTAAACACCAAACTGTTTATTTGACTATAAATAACTGTCTGCAGATAAAGCAACTGCAAAACCGCAGAGCAACTGGTTTTAGTGCTTAGGAGAATTATTATAACTTTCAAGAGCTGCTCATTAGGCTTGAAGTTATTTTCATCCTGTCCAGTTGTTCTGGGTGACCCTTAAAAAAATTATTTACAGCAGAAATACTGAATCAAAGATCCAGGCTGAGGGAAAATAGAGATGTGAAGACATAATTGGGGAGTTTTCAACATACGCAGCTGTTTTTGCTGTTTAAAATGTCTCTTGAGAAGAGGTGCATGCACAAGGGTGAGCTGCTCTGGCCTCACCTGGGGGCTTTGGGAAGAGGTGCTGGAGCTCTGAAGTGGGTAACGTGTCCACCCACCCTGGCAGTCCCAAACCTGAGGTACACAAGCTGGGAGACAGTCATCTCCAAAATGCCCCAGGACACATCCCAACTTCAGAAAGGTCCCGCTCACAGTGATGACAACTGCTAAAAATACCCCAGATGATCCAAATACTGTGTTTCCTTATTCCTCAGCATTCTTCTGGTCATTCATCCCTTAGGAAACAGTGGCTGGGAAACACTGTGGAAGAAGTACGGGTCCTCCTTCCCCTTGGATGACCTCTGCTCTTATGTTTCCTCTGGTGACTTCCCGAGGTTACTGGATTCAGCAGGGCTGAAGTACCAGCTCTATGAGCTCCCATCCCACATGGACATAACGAGCTGCTTTATTGAAGGGGACAAAGATGGGGAGCTGCTGCTGGATTTCCTAACAGAAACACGGGAGTTTTCTAAGACTGCTCCTGCTGAACTAAAGCAGCAGGTAAGGGAAGAGTTAAGGAAGCCTGGATGCAGTGAAAACAGAGATGGGAAGGTGTTTTTCAGTAACAACCTGGGTGTAATAGTGATTGAGCCATGACTTAACCTCTTCTTGCTTCTTGATCCAAAGCAATAAGTCAGATACAGACTGTTCAGGACTGAAATATGGGGGTTTATTTTTTTTAATGGGTTAATTCAGCACTGATTATAATTTCTTTGAGCTTGTTAAGAATTCAATATTAACATCTGTTGTTATAAGTGAGCTTTAATACCTGATTAATTCTACGCTAATCTATGAATGTCTAAGTCACTAAGCGGTAAATTGTGTTTTATCGTATGGATGTTGTATAATCAGCTATAATTCAGACCATCCACCCAGGCTCTGCAGAAACCTAACCATTTCCTAAGAAATAATCCAGAACTACATGTGGTTGCATTATCTTCATTTAAAAACTCTCTACAGTCCAGATAAGCAAATTACAACTTCTCAGTGCAGCTGGCAGGAGTGGAGGCTCAGAATGACTGACCTTTGTGTGGCTTCTTGGTGAGGTTTCTTGAGCTTGTGACTTCAAGATCTCATACCTCCAGTTACTGTGAAAGTGGCCTCATACCTGCATGTTCAGTGGTTGCCTCTGCAGCCAACTCCATTTAAAGGCTCTGCTTCCCTTTCCCTGTATTTTTACCTCATGATGGTGTGTCTGCAGAGACATTTGTGTGCCAGGCCCATAGAGGTACTGCAAGAGGGAAGCAGTGGAAGATGGTTGAGGCACAGAGTTGGAAACAATTGTCCTGGAGAGGTGGGTCTCAGTGGTGAGCCCTGATGCAAAGTCCTTGTTAGGAATCAGCTGCTGCAGTCACACAAGGTTTTTTTATTTTGTATTTTTAATTAACCACACAAACCTTCTGGTTTTGCCTGGCAGTGAGGGCCATGAGGGTCTTTGAGCTTTGTAACAAGGAAAATGCAAAAATAAAATTTGATACCAAACTGATCAGTTCCAGTAGCATTTTTTTCATTTTCGATGGTGTTGTGTCAGGTAAATCTATTCAATATATGGGGAGTTCCACAAGAAGGTGTTTCACCTCCTTGATCCCTACTCCATGGGAGTCTGTTGTGGTTGATGCATTTGTTTTGCTAAATGATTTTATGGTTTTAAGAACTGTTTTGCTATGTATGAGGCCCAATGCATAGTGGGATATAATACAGTCGCTTGAATGGATTTAATAGTCTGAATACTCAATGTGTCCCATGAGACAGGTGTGATTTGTGCCATAGAAATAATTTGATTCAGAGTTGAAATGGTTTACTTTAGGTAATACTTTAGCTGCAAGAAATTATGTCTTATTATTGCACACACATTTCTGATACAATATAGATTATTAATAATTTGAAGTGATTTCAAGAGCTTGTATTTGGCATTAATAGCTGTTTATGTTCATTTTAGGGCAAATAATTTGAAACACAAACTTCTAGTGCTCGGATATTAATTCCAGTGTATTTTAGAATGTTTCCATGATGTTTCTCAGCTGTTGAACAGAACAGGATCTATTACCACTTTACACAGTTCTCTGCACAGACTCCTGCATTACAAGACCTCAGTATATCTGTAAACTGCTACAGTCACATGCCAAAGCAGGAAAGAAAGAAAATCTTTCATTAGAACAGATTGCTGCATGCATTTCTAATGGGAAACAAATTAAAGTTGCAATTATTTTTGTAGCTCTTTTGTGCTGTCAGTGACCTTTTCTAAATGGTGCTTGGAAAGGAGGTGACCGCTGAATATTGCACATCAACCCTGTCAGGAGTGAGATATCTTTCAGAGCCACAGAAATGCCAAAACAAAACCAAAAAAGCTCAAATCCAACAAAAATCCCAGCGGTAAGATGCACATGCAGGTCCTGTTGTTTTCTTTTTTTGTCAGACTTAGGGGCTTTAGAGGATTTGGGGAAGATTTGTTCTGAAAATGTGTGAGAGACCAGGAAAGATGAGGAGCAGCAGAGCTGATGTGGAAAGAAGAGAGGAGGATATGACCACACACACACACAAACGAGGTATTCAATGTGAATGCGTAAGAAACCTCCTTCACCTCTTTTGCTTCTGAGGAGAATGTCATTAAAAAAACTGGGGGAAAAAATTACAGTAAACTCCATTCTGTACATTCAGCTGCTTCTGCTAAGGGACTGGGGGAAAACTGAATCAGCAGAACACCCTTAAGGGATAAATTATTTTTAATTTTAAAT
The DNA here is from genome assembly GCA_013399695.1 of Formicarius rufipectus. Lineage (NCBI taxonomy): Eukaryota > Metazoa > Chordata > Aves > Passeriformes > Formicariidae > Formicarius > Formicarius rufipectus. The sequence goes on from VXAU01001192.1 coordinate 3,893,777, forward strand.
TTGTAACACACTCATTTCCAAGAAGTAAATATTATTCAGGAAATGAGTATGGGGAAGCACAATTTTATGCTCATTTTACCATAAAAACTGAAGGACACTCTGTAAATCTCTCAAACAGCTTCCTAACAAAGTGAAGAAGCACATTTTTGTGTATCACCCTTTATTGCATAGTGAGGTCCTGCTGTTCCACAGCATGGTTGTGGAGTGCAGTTAGTCCACGGGCTGGGATGTACACGGCAATTTTGAGTTTACCTGTGTGCTTTCTGCACTAAGGTAATTGTTTTCTTCTCAGAAACTCTGCCTTATCTCAACCAGCAGAAATTGCTTCCAAAAGCATGTCTCCAGGCTAGCCTTGGTTTTTGCAAACCCCCAGGTGGATGTGTGGGCCAAAGGGATGGGTCTCCACAGAATCATAGAATCATGGTTGGAAGGGACCTTAAAGATCATGCAGTTCCAAACCCCCTGCCATGGGCAGGGCCATCTCCCACCAGCCCCGTCCAGCCCGGCCTTGGGCGCTTCCAGGGATCCAGGGACAGCCACAGCCTCTCTGCCCAACATGTGCCAGGGCCCCACCACCCTCACAGGGAAGAATTTTTTCCTAATATCTAATACAAATCTTCCCTCTATGAGTTTGAAGCTGCTCCCCTCTTGTCCTATCTCTACATGCCTTTTAAAAAGGGCAAACTCCAAACCGTATTTTCCTCTCTTGCACCCCTAGAGAACTGACTTAAGGGCTTTATACAGAGATGCACTGAGAGCAGTGGTATTAAACCAGCATAATACTGATTGAAACAAGTTGAGCTTCAGGATACCCATATTAAAAAATATACCAGAAATTATCCTAAATGTTCTTCATGCATGGGAGGCCATTTCTGGCTAAATACACAACTGAGCTATGAAATGTGACTCTGGGTCAATGGCAATCCTTAATATTGCATCTATATGTTTTTCAGAGGTGGCTCTGAGCAGAGTTTGTTTTTAAATTGCAAGACATTCTTTTTCCTTTCCATTTCATAGGCACATAAACCTGGAATATACAGATTCCAATTCAGGTGTGGGAGAAAAGAGCTGGCGGGAGGGAGGAGGAGGAGGAAGAGAAGGAAGTCTCTTTTGAAACAACAGGCAAACACCCAGGCCTGTGTCCCTCTGATAAGTGAGAATGAGCTTGTGGCTCTGATGCTGCATCAGGTGATGATTTCCCAAAGTGATTCCTGTGGGAGGTTTGCTGTGCAGGGAAGGGAATAGCCCGATGTCCACGAGCAAGGTACGGCTTTGGAGCGATGCCACGTGAGAATGCTGGGGCAGAGTCCCAGTGGGGGGGACCCTCCCCAAAGGAGACCTCCTGGCTATATCCCCCTGCATCAAACACATCTGCCAGAGCAGCTTCACGGCTGGTACTTTAAATCACATGTAGAAAAATATTCTCCGTGCTCCGTTAATTACAACAGCAAACGGAACAAATGCACTCCCAGCTCGGCTGCTGTCGCCGTTCCTACGTCGGTGTAATTCACGCCTGCAGCCCAGGAGAGGATTTTTAATGTCATTACACAGTAGGGCAAGGTCTTCATTTTTAATAAAAATACAAATGCTAAAATGAAATGGATTAATATCTAATTTTACATCTTCATTTACATGATGTGCAAAATTATCTTAAATATTTGTTATGGATGAAGTGGCTTTGCACCAATTTAGGCTTTTTTTTTTTTTTTTTTCCCCATACTGGAGAATGTTAACAGAAATTGCAGCATAAATCATTGCCTTGTAGAGTACCAGAAGGCGCATATAAAAACCCATATCTTTACTGCACATATTTCCCATTAACCATAATCTATTAGTAATTGAAGTTCATTACAAATTCTTGTAGACTTTACTGCTATCATGCTGCATGACATAGTGAACCTGGCTTGCATAACAAGAAGTCCTTGCTGGGAAATATCCTATTAACAATGACAGTGCATTTGTCATTGTGATAATAAATCCAAAGCTGCCTGTAGATTATAAATTATTGCGGCGCCATTTCCACTGTTGTAGTTTCAAAGTTTTGTCAGCACTTCCATTTCACCCCCTGCTTTACGGGCAGTTACAACCTGACCATAAAAATCTGCACAAAGCTGAGTCCTGCCTCACAAGGTCTCAGTCCGAGAGCCCCTTTCGTCTCTCCATGAGACTCATATTTCATCCACAAGAAAACCTTTGAGGCAGAAGCTGTGCTTGTGATAGATTTTCAGGTTCTGCATTTGCACAGATTTTAATTGGAAAAAACCCAACAAAACCAACAAAAAAAAAACAAAAAACAAAAAAACAAAAAAAAACACCAAAAAACCAAACCAGGCAATTGGACCAGCAATTTGTCCATAATATTTCTAAAGATTGCGGTAAAATTTAAAAATTCATCAAGACAAAAAGATGGGAGTGGGGCTGAGCTGAGGGTTCGCTACTTTAGCACCTGAAAAAGTCTCTGTCCTTATCTCCAGGTGCCACAGACACAGGCATTGGGCACAGACTCCACCTCTTCAAAGGAGGAACTGAAGAGAAATGATACTCCCCATATGCGTCCCATAGGTGTTTTGAGGATTAATTACTAATGCTGAAATTCTGGCATCGTCTTCAGTCATCCTTCATCATGTCTATGCAATTCTTTCAGCTCTATATAGGTTTTAAGTGTTATTAAAAGAAGATTGCCATGGAGTTGAACTTTAAGTGTTAATTATGACTCAAGATACAAATGACATCGGGTCAAATCTTCCACAGTCTAACTCTGTAATTGACTTCAGCTCTCTGCACCAGGGGATATCCATCTCACTGAATGCATCTGTCTATCACATTTCTCAAGTGCCTATAGCAATGCATCCAATTAGCTGGACGTAACCATTATGTCTCAACAGCTCCCAAATAGCGTAGGGTGAAGCCTTCATCTCCTTGAAATCCTTGGGAAAACTCCCTCCTACCAGCACGGCCAGGTTTTCACATCATCCTGCAGTACATGCTCTGTTTTTAACTACTGTTTTCCTGCGGTGAAAAATGGATTTTGAAGTAAATATAATAATTGTCTTTTCACATCAGTAATATATTTCATCTCACAATGCCCCAAATTACTTTAAAATCTTGATATGCAAAATCACTTCAGTTACCACTGAGGTGCAGCAACCTCCTGGGTGACATTCAGCAGCTGTTGAATGGTTCCTGACTGTTTCACTGCGATTTATGGTGGGGTGAGGAGGACAAGGTGACTTTTGGCAGGCAAGGTGACAACGCCAAGGAGCAAAAAGCAATTTCCTGGGCTGACACTGAGCGGGGACATGGGCACTAATAAGTCTCCAGCCAAAATTGCAACCAGCTTCCCCTCTTCTGTGGCAGTAGAGTGGTGGGACATTAGGCTGGGACATGGGGTTGGCTCAGGATGAAGTCCAGCACCCACTCTCACCCCAGCACATCCAACAGCTGATGCTGGTGGTGGAACCAAGAGTGTCCACCGTGGACAGGCTTGACAGCAGCTTTTATGTTGCAGTTCTACTTGTTTGCAGTGTCCTGGTGCTCCTTCACAGGAGTGGCAATGGGGAGCTCTCCTACAGCCCACAGTCAGCCCCTGTTAGCTCGCACCTCCCAAACCTCACATCCAAATCTTTACACTCTCCTTGCACAGCAGGAGTCACTTTGCTGCCAACCTGTCCGTGTTATCAAATCTCTAGGCAAAGAAAACCAAACCCCAATGAACACAGAATTAAATTAATTAAAGCCCATGTCATCCTTACCCACTTTGAAATCCCTCAGTTCCAATCATGTCATAGTTTTCCACTCACACAGAATATAAGGACCTAATGCCCTTGGGACTCTTAATGCTATAAATACATTTTGATACTTTTATAACCATGATTTTACAGAGGTCACGATGAAGCACCATTTATTTTGGTGAGGGTAAGCAGGATATTGCCCAGCAGATACAATCTCTTTGTTTTCTTAAGGAAAATGAAATGACAGTATTTGGGGGCTGTTTCAAGGATCTGGTGTGTTACGAAGGATCCTGGCAAAGATGAATTAGTGGCCAGTGGATGGGTGATCTTGCCAAAAGTGAATAGCAGTGCAATTCATCATACGCTTCTGCAATTCATCTCACGACCATGTATTAGATTAGATAAAGACAAGAAGACATGTGAATTGGATGGACTGGACTAATACTGAAAACTTACACCTGCTTTTATTGAGGCTGACAGGAAGATTTCTGTTGCCTGCACTGCAATCAGGATTGGTTTCACATTTTTAATTTGCTTTGAAGTATGATCTTGTCCGGCAACGAGAAAAAAGCTAACTCAACATTAAAGTTTGTTGATCCTGTCTATTTCTTATTCAATACAAATTTGTTCTATCATATATTTCACATTCAATCAATTAAAAAATGTAAATTTAAAAAAAAAAACAAACACAAAACCCACCACTCCGAAGCTTAAAAAGAAGAGCAATAAGCAGCTGTGAAACCGCTGCAAACACTCACTACATGCTACCCCATCTCAAGGTAACAAGCTAATAGTTTATTTTGTCTCCTTCCAACAAAATCCATACTTCAAAATCCACTTTTCATACCGAGTCAGTCTGTCTGTAAGACAAACAATCTGCAGCTCGAGGTGTTTACCTACAACAGCAAAAAGATGTGCTACACTGCCTTCAAATTCAGGAGTCTCACCAGCTACCTTCTTCAGACTGGCTGCGAGCCCATGATTGATATCTGTTCTTCTGCTCTGCTTTCCTCTCATATCTCTTTGTCCTGCTGCTATAATGGATCACAGATTTTTCCATCAGGCTCCACGTCAGATTAGGATAGTGAACATGACTGGTTTTAGAACAAAGTGCTCCAAAACGCACCAAGGCAAGCTCGGGAGTCCAAAATGCACTGAGTAACTGCTGGAGACAGTCCAGCAGCAGGGAAGGCAGTGAAATGCTTTTATGGTAAGGGTTTGGGATTGCTCCTCTCTGTGGAGCCTGGTACGGTCACACCTGCCGCTGTGGGGCTGGTGTTTTAAGTGAGGAGCAATGCCCAGGTCACCATTTTCCTGATTCAGGAATAAATTCCAGTCTAGGAATCAGTGGCTGTGTCGGGCGGGATCTGCACACATACTCTACCCGAGGCTGGAGTTGCAAAGTCACACATAGCTTTCGTGTTTGATGCTTTATGTCTGCTATCAAGAGCTGTAGGGAGTGAAAGCCCAACAACTTCCTCTGCTCTGCATAGAAATAGTTTTTAAAGATTCACTGTGACTAGTCTTCCCAGGAGAACTAAACTATCAAACCCTTACTTTAAAAGCTCTTTGGGGGATTACTGCTTGTTTTTATAGTGCCTAGCACAATTGAGTCTTCATCTGGGTTGGTGATTTTGGGTACATCTGTTCTATAAATAACAATTTTTATTTTTTTTTTTTTTAATGTGAAGAACAGAGCATTATTTAAGGAAAAGGACTTTAAGGGTTTGATCCAAATTTGGATCAGCAATCACAGATGAGTTTGCTGACAGCAATTGCCTCCCCCACTGCTGCTGTTGCTCAGATCTATAAATCCTGAGAAGGAGTTGGCTCTTCCTGTTGCAGCTGGGTGACCTCTGGGACTCCTCCATGAGAAGGAAGAGATGTTAAACCTTTACATGGGCTCAAATTAAGACAAGAATACCATGGATGAGAAGCATTTTGAGGAGGAATATCCAGTGTCCAGTGCAGGAGGTCCCTGAGCTGAAATAGGTGGAAAAATACTAAGAAAAACTGTCATATGTGCTTGCCCTGTATATCAAGGATGCATAAGGATACTGTCCCCTGAGTACCCATCTGTGATCACAGCTGGAGAAACATGAAATAAACATGATAGTCCAACCATTTAGAATTTGTTGCAGACCAAGCTGAAATGCCCATCACTGGAGATACTATATAAGATACTGTGACACAGAAGTGCTGCTCCTCTTTTGACACACTAAATATCTTCTTCCAGAATGTCATTCTTTTTCCCTAATAATGACTGACAGGGCTAGCATTAGACCACTGAAAGCAGTGCTTGAACAGCCCACAGGAGCATGAACTCTGACAACCTGCCTTTAATCCCAGGGAAGACACAGGCACAGGTGTGTTAGTGTAATGCTCTTAAGCAAATTCTGAGAAAAAGGCTTTTTGCTGTACATGTATAAAAAACAGGTACTCTTGGATATTTCCATGTGAGGGGGGATGCTAAGAGTGTCTGAAATTACAGTTGTCTGGAAAACAAAACCTGAAAAAGCCTGAGACTTAGAAGACAATATTTCCATCAGAAGCTATTACTGGGACTGGGAATTTTCCTGAAATAGGTCAGGTGAACTGCTGCTCAGGTGGATGTTCTGCCAGGGCAGAGGGCAAACTATGAAGTAAACAGGTACTCGTGGGCTGCTCTAACACTGTGTGCCTGGCAGTAAGTAATACTATGGAGCAATAAAAATACTGTTGGGAAAAAAAAGTACAAGTAAAATCTTGTACTCTGCCAAAGACAGAGGCTTTTTAGCACAGATTTTCCTGTATTTCTACATGTTCTGGTTACTCTTCTTCCCTTGCAGAGGTTTAGAGGCTGTGGCTCAAGACAGCACTTTCCCTAAGGCAGAAACCAACATATCTGGAAGGCAAAGGATGATGGCCAAAGAAATTTGGAGTTCCTTAACTTGCAGGTGAACCTCAGACCACCTTGGATAGCTAACCCATGCAGCAGGAAAGGCTAGCCCAGATTACCAGGAGAAAGCTCATTCTGGCATGATTTATAGAGAGGGTACTAGTGCCCTGTAGCCAAGCAAGGGACACAGATGCCGTGGTTTGCTGATCAAATGCCTTATGGGTGTGTAAGGTCATCCATCACACCTTGCTTTGGACTCCCGGGCCAAAACATATAAAAGTCTCTCTCACAACAGGCACAGTCTATTGAGCTCCCATCTGCCCACAACAGCCCTCCCATTGTGGCTAATTACATCCCTGCAATTACTGCATTGGCTACAATTCACCTCAAAGCCAGGGCCGTACGGATGTGCCCCAAGGGTGGATTGTGATAATGAACAAAAACAACACAGGGTCTCCATTTAAAAGCCTGTTTCAAAACCCAGAAGTTATAAACTCAACCTCTGGACAATCACACTCCTGTTTGGAGGACAGACTTGCTCCAAGACTGCTTTACTTGTTTCAATTTGTTTGCTGTAAGTCAGTTTTTCATGGACATGTGGCAGCTTGTTTGCACCAGCAATACATGGAGGGGCTCAGTTTCTTTGGCAGGCAAAAAAGAAAGATAAAACTTAAACATGCAGAGAAGACAAGAGAGATGAGCTTGAGAGGGGCTCCAGGAGCAGCAAAGCTGCTGCTCTGATGGGATGCAGCGTAGGACAGTCAGAATTCCAGGTCGTCCTAGAAGAGGTGTGAGACCGGAAGGGGCACTGTCAGGGAAGAGTTTCCTCTCAGCTGTTATGAAAAGCAATTAAAGCAACCTAAAAATAGGAAGGTCTCTTCCTTTTATTTTATTTTTTTTTCCGCAGAGCACGCTTCTGTGCTCCCAAAGCTCTTGCCGTCCTAGAGGTGGGGCACCTGTCTGGCCTAATGCACAGGCAAAAGTTGCTCTGTTTACTAACCAGGGGCATGTACTAGGGCAGCAGTCAGCAGCCCCAGCACTCAGAGGGGCTCAGGGGCTCAGGCTGGAGCTCCTGGCAGTGAGGTGTCCTGGGCCATGACAGGAGCACTGAGGGCAGCAAGCCCAGTGCCCACACCTGGTCAGGAGAATGGAGAGGAGTTTTTAGGACATGAGTGTTTATTGTGGTCACTTGGCATCTTCATGCCGAGGGGATTGATGGGACCGGGGGAGTCAGGCAGAACGAGGTAAGTGGTGCTTTGAATCAGCTGTGGTGATGACTGTACCACCAGAGAGGGCAGAGGAGCTGAACTGGAGGGAGACAGTGCAGCCTCACCCCTGAGTGCATCTGCTTCACACGTGAGAAACCTCTTCCTTGTGCTTTCTGTGTGATTTGGAGGTTTGTGAGCCAAACCCTCCCACTGCGATACCCTCACTGCAACACAGTGGTGCTCAGGGGACACACAGCACTGGCCCCAGCAGCAGCTACCATGCAAACAGCCTGATTTTAAGTTACTTTATTGGAAGAAACAGATAGCTCCAGTCTTAGATACAACCTCTCAATCACCTCGTGCTTTTCAGTCATGAACCCCATGCTGAGAGCTGTCTCTCTGGAGCTCTTAGCTCTGCACGCTTGCTTGCAAGCAGAGATGTGGTGTCCTTCAGAGGATTTGGAGAGGGTTTGAGCTGGAACTTGTCACTGTTGTGATTTTAACCTCAGCAACAGGTAAATCAGCAGGCAAGGAGGGTGAAGGAAGGGAGAGGGGATTGAGACACCCAGCCAGGGACAGGCAGTGATGCACACCCAAACACTTATCCCTCCTCCAAATGATGGGCAAAGCCACCAAAGCAGTTGGGAGCTGTAAGGGTATGATGAGATGTCAATTCATGTAAAAATAGCAATTTTTGCCCACTGAGTGCTACACCACTGCTGAAGGCCTTGTAGGCTCACAGCCTACAACTCCTAGGGATGGAGTTAGAGAACAGCAGACATTCAAAGATGAGCTTAGAATGCCTGGAAAGGAAATTTGGTGAGTGCTCATCTTAAAAAATTCTGATTGTACCCACAGCGTTACATAAAAGGAATAGGGAATGAGAAACTGTGTAATGGAGTTCTAATTATAATTCCTTTTGTTTTCCTAACAAACATTAAAAAGCCATGATGTGACCAACGACTCAAACCTAAAAAATACTTCCAATTTTATTTTTATACTTGTTGTGGCCCCTTGTTAATTTATAGCTAGTGAGATAATAAACAAAGCTGATCTTCTCATTTGCATCTGACACTATAAAAGTGGTAATTTTAAAAAGGTTACCTAGAATCAGTGCAAAGCTTGGATTTCTGTCATTAGCATATTTAAGTCTAGCTTAGGCAAGGTTTCTTCCCTGAAACACACATTCTGTTAAAAGCTGTTCAGTGCCCATAACCATTCTGCTGTTCTCAAAATATGATCCCCTCGCAGGCCAGAGCTAACCTGTGCATATGAAATGAGTTTAGTTTAATGTTGTGTTAAAAGAGTTTGGTCTCTGGAGCAGCCACTCTGCTTAATAACATGTAATCATATGCCTTCTATTTAGTTTTCATTTAACTTGCCCCATACAAGCAATGAATCCAGTTTAATTAAATGTTCTTTTAAACAGCGAAATGACACTGCTCCGTATTTTAAAAAATCTACACGCCACAGGGCACCCTCAAGACACAAAATCCTAATAAAGAGGATGGAAGATGTGCAGCTAATATTACAGAGCAAGTTTGACATTTGCAGGGTAATTTAGTGAACCAAGTGCCTCCTCACAGGCTTCACACGGGAGTGCAGTGGCTGCAGTGCCATTTAATAGAAGATGAAGAGCCATGTTTGTAATAATGCTAATAAACAGCTAATCTGGAAATTAGACTAGCATGTGGCAAAGGGATGCTGTGCATGTGTAACAAATGCTGCTCAGCAGCAGGATGAAGGCTGTCAGCTCTGTCAGCTGATGCTGAAATCCTGCCACAGAATTCAGCAGCAGCCTGGGGTGGCTGGGCAAGGCTCGGTCTCCAGCACTACAGGAGTCACCAGGCTGCACACAGTGGGGCAAGGAGGGCAAAAATGCACATTAGTGCTAAGGGATGGTGATGAGGTGTAGGGAAGGGGCACTGCAGGTGCCCCTAAGAGAGCTTAAAATAGCTCTGATGTCCTCACACTCAGGGGAATGGCTGCAAGTTCAACAAGTGCTTAGTCATCATCCCAATAAGGGGTGAGAACAGGTCTGAAGTATTTAAGGTCAGGTTGGACAGGACTTGGAGCAACTTGGTCTATTAGAAAGTGTCCCTGCCAATGGCAGAGGGGTTGGAATGAGATGATCTGGAAGGTCCCTTCCAACCCAAACCATTCTATGATTGACCAAGCATCTTGGTTTTGTTTTCCTTTCCTCTGGTAACTTAAATCTGGTCTAACCCTGGCCAGTAAGTAATTTAGCTGTTCTGTCTTTAAGGGCATCATAAGGTAAAGGAGGTAAATGAGGTAGAAAGGAGTGGTAAATGTTTACTTTTCTCCTTTAGAAGAATCAGGACCTTAATAAAGTAAGTATTAGGGCAATGAAGAAATAAACACTGAAAGTGTCTCACTCATTACTAAAATGAAAGTGCTTGCTAATATATGCAGTGCACCTGGAAATGCCCATTCCAGTAATTACAAAAGGGAAAAACACCGGGGAAACAGGCAAGCATGAAGACAATAGCCATTAGAAACAATATTAAATTAAGCACGCCTTTTGAGATCTACAAATTCACTGATTAAATTGTGCATTACAAACCTGCCTTGACTTCACTTAGCTGGAGTCCTGGAGCGAACCTGCAAAATTTGAAAAGAGTTTTGCTTTGAGCTGAAGTCAGGGCTCTTCCTAACTTTGCTTAGCTCTGTTTTGTTTTTCAAAGATGCAAAAATAACCCTCCCCCACCCCAGATTCCAGCTGGCAGAAGGCATCACACTCCTCCAGTCTGAGCAAAACAAGGGCAGAAAAAGGGCACTTCATGCCATGCAGCATTAAGCTTGGCAAATGGCATAAAGCCCATCAAAATCAGCAGGAACCTTCTCGTTGACCAAACAGCCCTTGAGTGTGGCCACTCGTGAGCCTTTGGGTGAATTTGGCCACGCCAGTCCCTGTGTGCACCAGGACAGGGAGCTCCATGTCTGCTCAGGATGCCCCTTCCCACCCAGCTCTAGGGCAGGACAAGTTCTTACACAGCATTTTGGCAATAGGCAGGGAAATTAACCCTCTGTGATTCCTGTTCCTCAGATATTCCCAGACCAAGGACAGCTCCTGGGGTAGCAACCATGAGCCATGGCTCTCTCAAGGCACTCACAACCATATGGATGTTTGAGGGTTTGTGTAAAGAAAGGGTGGAATTGAGACCAAGATATGACCTCACTGGTGACACAACTGTATCCTCTCCCAGCGACATGAGAAATGAGTGAGGACAAGGTTATTAATATGTTTCTTGGAGTGCAGGGTTGTTTATAACCATTTTCCTATCGTTGATGAGATTTCCAGGGCTAATGGAAACTCTCCCACTTTCTCCTATTCTCTGAGAGATATCTCAAAATTGATTGTGGAAGCCAGCAACAACTTCCAATTGATTTTGTGTCATTACACTTTAAAAACCATGAGCGGCTTTCATAGAATTCTTTCTGCTGGGAAGTTGGCTATCACCCACCAGTGATCCCAGTTTGCTGCTAAGACCATGGATTGTCTCGGAGGGAGGGAAGATTGTTAGAAAACTCTTCTGTAGCTAAGACTTTCTTGTGATAACACACATGACCTGTGTTCCTTCCTTTTCTAAAACCTGGGAGATAGGCAGCTACTTATTTTTCCCAACTTCCATCTTTATTTAGTGGGAAAAGAAAAGCTAAATGGAGATCAGGCATTTCTCCTTCTGCCCACCCAGCCCCTCCCTGCTTTTCCCTAGGCAATGAGGTGCTTCTACTTTGTTTGATCTTAGGGAATCTCCTAACATACTCCATCCCCTTGGTCTCTCAAAGATTTCCAGTGAGGCAGAAGGAAACAGAACCTTTGAGAAGTCTTTCCTTGCAGGATAGCAGAAGTTGAGGGCTCCTTCCCTGTTTCTCAGTTCGTTCCCTCCATACAAACCATCTGGAGGTAATCTGCATGGTGCAGATGGAAAGTCCCACTGTAGCTCCTGATGGGCAGTGGGAAGTGTTGAGTTCCTGTGCAGCAGCAGACTGCAGGGCTTGTACCTGATGCTGATCACAGTGAGGGATCTCCAGAGGCATATTTGGGGAATATGGGTATGTAAATGAGGCCTTTCTGAAAACCAAGGGGTGTCTGTGAGAGGTGAATTCAGGATGACTCTATCCCTGTCATACTTGAAAAGAGACCTCTGTGGTCTGAAGATGACTGAAGATCAGGGCATGACTGGAGACCTATAGATCCTTTCCCCTCCATAAACCCATTGACAGCCCTGTAGAGCTCTCCCACACCTTTGCAAGTCACATTGCCATGAGCTGTACCAAAACTCCAGAGCACTGCTGGACTGCTGAGGAGACTGTGTTTAGATGACAAACAGCAGGACCAGCCACCTTGAATTCTGCTTTGCTCAGATGTCCTGGATACAAATGGAAGAGCACTCTGACTGAGGGACAGAGTCTGTTCCTGCAGCAAGCCCATTCAAGAGCACAGCTTTTGTGCACCATTTCCAGCTTGGTAATTAAGGCTGGAATAACCCATAAAGTGACACATAACATATTAAACACCTTCTGTGTCTTAGGAAGTTCAAACTGGGTGTTGCAAATGGAGACTCATATGGCCCAGCTGCCTGGGGCCATATGGTCACTCTGCTCCTTGCTGTGCCATGGTATGTTTGGAGAAGCAGCAGGGCAGTAGTTGGGATACCAGTGTGGGCAAGGAGCAGTGCCACATGTGAGGGTGACAATGACAGTGGTAGGACAGAACCCTGCTCGACGTGTTTTCTCTGTTAGTGTTTGTGGATTTGGTTCAGCTACTCAATTTGTGGGATGTAGAGCAGCCAAAATAATTCTCTGCAAAATAAAGAGCTGAGAGCAGATGAAAATAGAGCTAATAATACAGTCATTAGGAAGGGAGCCAAAGCCCAAATTGCAGTGTCGGGTGTGAAAGGAGAAGCCAGAGAAAGGAGGATGACTGGATGTACCCTACAGTGCACAGGGGACACAAACACATCCCCAAACAGCAGCTGTGTACAGCAAAGGGACAGGAAGAGGCTGTGTGGCCAGACCTGTTGGCTTGGCACAGGACACCATCCCAGCAGGATGGTACTCGAGTGCTGGGCAGGTTGTTCATGACCTTGCCTTTTGGGCAACAGCTCATCGAGGGACAGCAGCAGGCAGGGAAGGAACATGTCACCCCATAATTTGTGTCACCTGGGAGGATGGGGCCACCACCCTGCTCTTACAGATGTGCAAGTCGCATCTGCGAAGGGGGCATTTTCTGGTGCCAGCCTGGGTTGTGATTGAGAGAGCTCTATCTGGATGTGACAAAATGACAGTCCAGGAGGGTCAGGGGCGGTGATGAAAAGTCATACCCAGTCCTTGGATGGGCATCAGTAAGTGCAATGTAGGGTGTGTGAGTGTTTTGTTCTGTCCTGTGGAGACAACAGTCCTGCAAGTGGGGCTTAGCTTTGATGTGTTTTGTAAGACAGGCACAACACCAGAAGTGGTTAACAGCAGCAGAGCAGTCAGGCATATTTTACTGCCATCTGCTTGATAGCCAGTGTTTCTGATCCATCTAAGGTCAGACAGTGTATTTCTTTTTACCCTCAGGTAAAATCTAATGATAATGCAGCCTCTCCACTGGCCATTCCCAGCACCTATTTAAAGCTGCTCAAAGAGGCTGTGCAACTGCATGTCCTTAAAGAGAAAAATTCAAGTGCCTTTTTGTGCCAAGTGCTCTTCAGTTTAGACCAACCTTCAACTTGAAATGGGAGGAAAGTCCTTCCAGAGAGCAACAAGAGGGCAATTAAATATACACTTCATAGAACTGTAGAATGGTTCAAAGGGACCTTAAAGACCATATTGTTCCAACCCCCTGCCATGGGAAGGGACACCAGTTTGGTCAAAGCTCCATTCAACCTGACCTTGAACACTTCCAGGGATGGGGCAGCCACAGCTGCTCTGGGCAACCTGTGCCGGGGCTGACCACCCCTCACAATGAAGAATTTCTTCCTAATCTCTTGTCTAACCCTGCCCTCTGTCGGTATCCTTGTCCTGTCACTCCAGGCCCTTGTGCAAAGTCTCTGTCCAGTTCTCTTGTAGCTTCTTTAGGTACTGGCAGGTGCTTTAAGGTCTCCCTGGAGCCTTCCCTTCTCCACACTGAACACCCCCAGCTGTCTCAGCCTGTCTCCATAGCTGGGGGCCTGCAGCCCTCTGAGTGTCTTCATGGCTCTTCTCTGGATTTGCTCCAAGGGGTCCATGTCCTTCCTATGCCGGAACCCCCAGAGCTGGATGCAGTGGTCCAGGTGGGGAGTCACCAGAGTGGAGCAGAGGGGCAGATTGGCCTCCTTTGACCTGCTGTTCTCACTCCTTTTGGTGCAGCCCAGGACAGCACTGGTCTTCTGTGCTGGAAGTGCACATTGCTGAGTCATGTTGAGCTTCTCATCAGCCAATACTTGTTTATATAACATCCTTCTGCCCAAGATGATCAAGGCAATTCTCCTTGATATGACCATTTCTGCTCTAATAAAAATGCTTTAGAGCAAAGGATGCAAGCCCACACTTCAGAAGTATTGACTGGAATGATTTCTCTCCACTCTTCTTGCCATCAGCTTCCTCAAATGGTTCCAGTCCAGTCTGTTGGATTCTTAAAATGAGAAAAAAGTCTACTGATTTCTTAATCACATATTGTGGAATGATTGTGATTTCCCACAATATCTCTCTATGTCTCTAGGGAAATATAGTCCAGGCCAATTTCTGGCATCTCTCTTTCCCAATCCCCCATGTACACCAAGGTGGAGGATTTATTTAGTGTTGTGGAAATGTCCGTGACTTCAACAACTTTTGTCTGCCTTTGTTCTCTCATTGCTGAAGGAAAAATGTTAAAGGATTTTTGGTTTACTCTCTCTATTGTTTTTGTTTTTTTAAGTAACACCTTGAACCTAAGAAATGAAAATTTTTCTAAAAAAGTTTTGTTTACAAGTAACACCTAAAATTGCAGTTACAGAAAGGAATGTGATTTATATATTCACATTCCCTTGATGTCCTTTGTTCCCTTGAAGTCATAAAAATACCAGCCTGTGTTAGGAATGTTCCTGTTTAGCCTGGGCACTCATGCAGCCTCTGCCAGGAGTTCCTTATCTTCTAACAAAAGTTTAGGCTAGAAAAATAATTTTCTCTCCATAAGTGGAGGACCAAGCTGCAGAGTCTTGAGCCAGATTTTTAAAATCACTGTGGTGCCTAAAGCTGAGAGCAAAACCTAAATGGCAGTTTTAGGAGCTCACATTGTGTGAAACCAAGAGGAGTTAGTAAATTTTAATCTTCAAGTACCTGAGTGTCTCCAGACTCTCTCTGGTTCCCCCTGAAGCCCGTGCAGGTTGAACCAGCACTCCCAGCTCTGGCCCAAAGCGAGGACTGAGTCTGTACCAATGATGATGCAAACATAGAGAAATGCCTCCAGAAAAGCACAAAAGAGTGATGAGGGTAATTAAGAAGCTGTTAGGGGGATGCTGTCACATGTCACACTGTTTTGCCCATGCAGACATGGCCCATCTTAGCCAGGCCGGCAAAAGTGACCCTTCTTAATAGATGCTCTGGATGAGCTGAATGAGACAGAAGGATTTTCCTCTTCCCTCTCCTTCCTTGTACAATGCAAAGCAGGAGATACTTATGCCAAACCATTTCATTTCTTCCAGTTTTATTGCCAGCCTTCAGGCTGCCTCATTCTGGACCTGCTGCAATCCAATCTGCTCTCACTAATACTTCAAATATAATATTTATAACAGCCCAGGTTGAACCAAAGGCTACTTGCACTGACAGATGTCACAAGCTATATCTCTCCTTTCCATTTTATTGTTTGGTAGCTTCTGGCAAAGAGGGAGAGGATCTGGTGATGAAATGCTCCTTCTCTGCTTCCAAAGCACAGGAACATTTTGCTGTGCTGCCTATTATTCATGGGGGAGTAATCAAGTGGTAGCTAGTTGGTTATCAATGTGCTATGGAAGGGCAGGATACGTGACGGCAGTGGATAAAATACATGTCTAATTTAATTATTGAGCAGCAAACACATATGAAATTTTATACTTGTGGTTTTGGGGATGTGCACGTGAGACACTGTGGACAGAGGGTAACATTCTGTACTATGGGAGTAAAATAATTTCTCTGTAACTAAAGATAATGAGTTCTGCAGGACTATAAATAGGCGTGGAGCTATTTTGCAGATAAAGCATCTCTTTGGTACTTTGCTACAGCAGAGCAACAGGGAAAATTCTACAGGGAACAATCTTCTCCTGGCAGATGGTTGGACCAGGAGACCTGCTCAACATTTTCCGTGTCTAGTTTTCATGATTTATACAACATCACCCCTTGAAAAAGCCATTCTGGGAGGACATTACTGTTCAATGATAATTCACTGTACTTGAAAGAAAAAAAACCCCAAACCAATATAAATATGTGTATCCTCTATGTTTGGAGCTTCAAGTCCAGCCTCAATTTTTTGACTTTCTCGTCTACAACCACATGTAGGTTTTTGTAAGATGGCTGATTAAGCAAATTTCAGTGGGAATAGTAGTGATTTTTGTGGGGGAGGTGAGAATGGTCAGAGGCAAAGAAGAGGAGTACTGAAGATGTCAGGCACCCTGGGACTTGCACTCTCCAAGAACCAAACTCAGTCTCTGGTATGGACCACACTGAGGAGGTGCTCAGTATCTCCTGCCCTGGACATCTGCCATAGCCACTAGGCCACTTATTGGCTGGCTCTGAGGAAGAAGGACCTGTTTTCACCAATCACAGAATGAGAAAGGTGATGAAATACCAAAACCAACTGTTGGAAGGCAAATAGTTTTCCTCTAAGCTGCCCAGGGGGAATTTGAGTGCCTCGGGGAGAACACTCCTCCTTCTGGTCTTCATTAGAAAGAGGAGCATGAACCAAGGGGGAAAATAAGATAGATGGGGCACCAAAAAGCTTAGGACAAATTGTTTTTTGCTCAGTACAACTCAGATACATGTTGCTGGCCCTGGGAGAGTTTTGCATTCCTCTGTTATGAGCCATCACTCCACACGGCAGAGCTATGGGACACAGCTGCTGTCCAAGGGCACCATTTTCCAGAAGTGAAGATGGCAATTACCAAGTTCATAAAGACATCAAAGACCAAAATAAAAGTATTTCAGATAAAGGAAATGTTATCAGGCCAAATTGGAAGGGTATAAAACTGTAAAGATCAAAGTGCCCATGATAGCAAATGGCTGGAGACAAAAGATTTTTAAATTAACAATTAGTTTCAAATCAAACTAGAATTCACTTAAAGCCACAGTCTAAACAGGAGACAATTAAGCCAGTAAATACAGAAAAGATGTGGGGAAAAAAACCCCCAAAACACCCCAACTTTTACAGTTGCACTCTGTCCCCCTCCCTTGATTTTTCTGTATAAACACAGAGTGGAAACAAAGGCTCAGAGCTTTAGGTGACACAAAAGGCAGAGTGCACAAACCTGACTGTTTGTTGGTTTTAGTCTTTGTTGAGACTGTAGTCCACGGACTTGTAGTGCATGGCTACAGCAGAGCATCCACTGGTAACTCCTACTTCACACTTTTGCTCTTTCCAGCAAAGGAGATGTGTTCCTCTAAACACACAGTTCTCTTTAAGGTGAAACACCCTGAGAGCTGGATGCCCTCAGCTTGTGCAGATGTAATCCTAAAACCACAGAAAAATCAAAGAAGGCATTCTGAATGCAAAGCAAACAGCAACTGCCCTGACACTTCCTTGTTTCAGCAATGAGCTGCAGCTGTGTTTGCTGTTGGGCAGGGGAACTGTTTTCACTTAAGCCATGGAGAGGGGAGGATACGAAACTCCGAATTTCATTGCCTGGAGGAATCCCCACGGCACCCACATTTGGGCATGAATTGCTCAAGTCCTCTGTTGGAAAAGAGCCTCAACTTATTCTTGCTGCTCTTGGACACAGCTGGCCAGGACAATTTACATTGCCTAGAAACCAGGAGACAGAGCTCATGTTCAGCTGATTTTGCTCAACCATTCTTTCTAAAAAGCCCCAGCCTCAGCAGTCCTCAAGAGGTCTCTCCTACTCCTTTGATTTCTTAATATATGTGAAACCAAACAGAAGAAAAACATAGCAGAAGGTTCATTCAGTTAAGCTCTAGATTGACTTCATCCAACTTAATGCTTTTTAATCACTCTTTGAACAAAAGATTTAGTCTTCATAATCCTGCTTTTGCTCAATTTGCTGTTCCTTATTTTATGAAATCTACTATTTATTAGGTTTCCCTCATTCCCACCCCTGAATGAGTTTTCAGGAGGGAAAAATAAAAAAAAAGGCAGGCTAATATAACAGGGTAAAATACTTTCAGAAGTAAAATAAACTAGAAATGACAGTTCAAGCTTTTCTTTTATGGCTCTTCATTGGAAAGGTGCACCCAAAAAGACCTGGAGCCCTTTTCACTGGGTAAGCACCTGAGCTGCTAACACACCGGTCAGAGCTCCCAAGCAAAACCTCTCAGCAATCTCCAGGAGCACAAATGCAATTAGACTTGCTGATTTAAAGGCTAATGCAGTCCTTGTTTTGGAATACTGAGATTCAGGGTTAGTGTTAATAGACCTTTGCAAATAAATTCCCCTTGGGGGCTCTGTCTCCTGGCGGTGCCTGGCGACACTGACACTAATCTCCTTTTCCAAGCATTTGAACCTGCTTTTTGTCTACATATATTTTGACTTGACTGTGTTGCAAATTGCCAAATCCAGTCAGCATGGTGGGCTGGGCAACAGTTGTGCCTCTCAAGGTTTCCAGGACCTGCTGCAGTGCTGGACCCTGGCTGCTGTGCGTGTCTGCCTTTCACCAGCCTTTGCCGCACAGCTCATTCAGATAGTGGAGAATAACTGTGCCCTGACAAACAAGTCAGCCTTTCCTTTCCAAACACTTATCTCTGATTCATTGGGCCTTCAGCTCTGCTTAGGAGAAAGGAATTCAACCTCAGGATTTCAGCTGCAAAGAAATACAGTGGGAAATACTGCACAAATCACTGTTTACCAACACCGTGGTCCTGTTCTATGCCGGATTTCAACTGCTGTGTTCCAAACAAAATCCCCAAAACCATTTTGCAAGGCCCAGAGCTACCTGTGCTCACACTTTTCTTCATTTTCACAATATCTATCCCAGACATACTGTAGTTCTTCTTATGTGGGAACATTTGCAAAATAAAAAATTAAATGCACTTTATCCTTCTTAGACTCTGTTAAGCTAAAAATATATTTCATCTTCCATTAGTTCCTCATTTGAAATAAATCAAATCAATTAAGTATCACTTTTAAGATATTATAAACTATTATATACTTGAAAACATATTTATTCTCCAAGTTGACAATAAATAAATATAAGTGCAAATTAATCTGAAGTACTCTGTGAAATTTTATCTTTCAATTAAACAATTTCAGTGAAGGGCCTTAAGAAAACTTATTGCTGTGTTTCCTGCCATCCCATAAGATCAGACAGATGTGATCAAACATATGAAACATGTAAGATATCTGCAAAATTCCCTTGCTGGCACTTTTTCTTTATGAGAAACAAAGAATATGCCCTCAAACCATGTGAAGGAGAATAGACCGTACACACAGACTAGAACTGTACCTGGATTGTTTTGGAAAACTGGAACATGATTTCCTCTGAATAACAGACACAGTGCCCCAGGCACTTTATATGTTCAAAAATTAAACTTACAACTGGCATACATCTGGCAGTGATCCTGTACACTACATCCATTTGGTTGGCCAGATGGCCTGAGACTTGCAGCTTTTTAATCTCACACACAAAGCACTTTAGGCTGGAAAAAACAATAAATACAACATAATACAGCATTGTGACAAAAACCCTCCTGTATTGGTTTTCCAGCTATAGGTGCAGAAAAATATGGATAAAGGAAATAGTATTTTCACAATTTACTTCCTGAAATGTGTCATATCATGTGACTGCATCCTTTCCACCTCCATTTCTTATACCTAACTGATTCTCAGCAAAGGGTGAGTGATTCCTTAGGTACAAGATTGAAGGCTGGAGGCAGGGGATGGCATGATCTGCCACAACCCATCCTTGATGAGAAAGAGCAGGACTGTGAGATTTTAATATCTCTTTGACTTCTCTTTGGGACAAAAATATCATATTGCTTTTCTGCATTAAAAACAGACAGCTTTAAAAAGTGAATTTTTCTACTGTCGGTATCTTCAAGCAGCCAAGGGCCAGAAAAAACAGACACTCCTTTTCCTTTGCTCTGAGTTCACATTTCTTTGTCTCAGATACCTTTCTGTAGGTTATTGGGGAAAGCTTTTCCTCCCACTGACTTCTGCAGGAGCTGCAGTCTTTTCCCTGTGTGTTGCTGCTCAGTTCCTGTGCCTTTATCTGCTTTCCCCCCTCCTGAGACACATTCCAATAAAATCAGTGTAAAAACTCCCACTGAATCCGTGGGTCTGTGTTAGCCACCCACTAAGCCACGACGGTATCACCACAAACTTTCTCCTGAACCACACCACCACTAAATGGGTGACATAAGGATGGGAGCACTTCGCTAGGAGCTCGTGTTGAGTCCTTTAGTGTTCTCTGCAGCAGCAGCAGCAGCACAAGTATTTGCACAGCTGTGCGAGGGAAGCAGGCTCAGCCTTCCAGCGTTACACCCCTGTTCTGTCACTAAGGCTGCCCATTACCGTCACTCATCCCTTCCTAGAGCTATCCCTTCCTCACCCTCTCTTTGGAAAGGGTGATGGGGCATCTTTGTCTTGGGCTTCAGTAATTCACCATGCAACTAATTCACTCGGAATAGGAGAGTTTAGGACACACAAATGGCTTCACTCATTGGCTCGTTTCATCTTGCCAGTGATGCCTTTTTCGCTGGCAGCTTCAAAGGCATCTTAGTGGATAAACTGCCTGACCTACTAAAAGAAGTACAAAGAGAATCCCCTTCTCAATTAATTCTTGTGCTCCAAATTCATACTCAGATTTGTTTCTGAGCAGCTTTCATTTCTGCTAATCAGCTACGACAGTTTTAGTTCCCTGGAGTTGTCACTTGGCTGCAGATCTCCTCCTGTACTGTACTTTTCCCAATTGTTTTAGGAAAGGCTGCTGCTGAAATGGCAGAGGCCTGGACCTCACTGAACTGAATCAATACCTCCACCAAAGGAAATTATTTCAAGTTCACTAAAGTTAAAGAAAGCAGATTTATGTCACCCGAGGCTCCTGTCCCTACATGTTACAGAGATAGCACATATGTATCTTACTGCCTAAAGACCTGGTCCAAATGCTGTTTCATACTCTTAAATTCCAAAACTACAACTAGCTGAGGGAAGAAATTGCTCTACACTTTCATATCAAAGATCCTACCGTAAATTTGTGCTTCAGGGCAAGTAGTTGAATACAACAAGAGACGATCACAGCAACATGAAAAATCAACACTGCTATTGCTGTCTTCCAGACAGGAAAGCAGAGCTGAGGAAAATTTCATCCAAGGCCATGGTGGGTGTTGAAAATGGAGCTGGGAGAAGAGGTCAGTGATCTCCACCTGTCAGGTTTGTGCCCTCTGCCCAGAGGACTGGGCTGGGCTGCTGTTTTCAATGGATGAAAAGAAAGATGTGTGTTCAGAGTCAAGATCTGCAGATTTGTTACAAAAAACCCCAACAAACAACCAAAACAACAAAGGCACAAAATTATAGTGGTTTAGTTACTGCCTGGGGTGGTTACCTAGAGCATCTGAGGCTTGTAGGTGAAGTTTGGGGCTGAGAAGCAAAGCCATTAAATAAATTCTCTTCATCCCCACTGTACCCCCATTTGTCACTTGCTGAAACCTCTTCAGCTGGACAAGCAGACATGGAGCACATCTGGAAGCAGAAGACTTTAATTCAGACACCTAAGTACTAATTTATGAACCTAACTTTAGTCAAGGAAGTTTGTCAGCCCTGGCCTCTGCCTTTAATGCCATTAGTATTCTGGAGGGTCTATTGATGATTTCATGCCAAATCAATTTTGGCACATTAAAGTGATTTGTCAGAAATCCAGCAAAAGAGCTTTCCTAATAATTCAGCTCTCAGACTCTGCAATGCTGGTGGGAAGGTAATAAGTGTCTGCATAGGTGCCCTCAATTTGCTCTAAAAATTTCAGAAAGATTTTACTGGAATTTAAAGCACTTTAACACATTTACCTTATGTTAAACCTTTGCTTTTACTTTTAACACTGAGTTTGCTTCAAGGTGATTTGTAAATAAAAGAAAGCAAAATGGTCTTTAAGGAAAAGGTGTTTCATTTTGAACTGAAAATCTTCCAGGGATGTCTTTTAGATATAGTTGTACTTGCACCTGTAAAAAGGCACATTACACTGTGAAAATGTCTGCTACCAAAATAGCCTTGAAGTACTTGATGTTAGTCAGGCAATGGTTGTCTTTCTGCCAGAGCAATGATAGTGCACAAACAAGCAAATGTATCAGTGTCCTTTGTGGAGCGTGTGTCAGCGTCTCCAAAATATTTCAGCTTTTCACCCCATATGTGCATTCATATAAATGTGATGCCCCATTGTTTTTACGTTTGTAAATAATACTTATCTAGGATGAAGGATTATATTAGCTGACTTTATGGGAAAGGTTACTTACCCCATACTCAAAGCTGTGAAATGACAAAATGTGAAATACAAGGGTCTTCCTTTTGGGTGAGGCAGGTTCAGAGGTTTAGTAAATGCTGACAACCAGGAATGCTAAAGAGCATAAAAGTTTAGCTGCTGCCTGGGTTTGATATGTGTGCTGTTAGCAGGCACTGGGTTTTGTTGAGGGATATCAGCTACCAAAGAAACAGCCAGGGATGTTAAATAGCTTGACATGGGAAACACTCCTCACCTGAACTGCCGGCTCAGTTAAGGGGTGTTGGAGAGGATATTCTGCAGCACAGGGACAGTGTGTGCCAGGGGCCTTCTAAAACAGTGCCACCCAAATTCACAACAGCCAGCCACCGAGGAAAAGGAAAACAAACATTCCTGCCTATTTGCATTATTCCTCCCCATTATGGAGTTTACCATCTATTCCTCTTTATAGGTCTTGGATAGGGCCCCAGCACTAGCTGATTGATGGGGGCCCAGATGCCTGAAACGGAGGGTCTGGCTCTGTCAGCCCAGCCAGGCAGGGGTGGCACCATCTGGCACCGCCACCTCACTGGGTACTGGACCTGAAAAACTCTCCAGAGATGCCCTGGTGTGCTCTGTGCTGTGCTCTGGGGCCAGGGGGGCTCCCTCCCCCCTAGGGAATTGTTTACTGCAGGCTGCTTTCGGGGTGACTAAAAACCTCGTTAGGGAACATAAAAATTAACCCTTCTGATAGTGGATCTGAATACAAATACATATTACAGAAATAGATGTCACATGTGGCAAAAATAAGTATCTTTTCGCTGAGTTTCCACTGTGCAGGATGGTCAGGGAGACTTTTACAAGGGGACTAAAGATAATGTCCCAAAAACAAAGAGCACATTTTGCTCCAGGTAAATGTACTGATACGCATGGGTGGCTTTTCCAGTTCTGGCACATTGTTTCAATCTTTTATTTCCCACCATGTGAACAAATGTTTGTTTGCTTCAAATTCAAGACTGGCTTTTCAAGGCAAAATCCATCCAGATGGTCACCAGACTAAGGGAGGAGTCTCAGATTTCTCTAAACAAGTTTTTAAACCTCAGAAATTGTTTTCTACAGCGTTCTTCACTGATGATGACTTTTCTGCTGCTGCTCACGACACTGATGGAATAAGCTGCTTTTGTTGATTAAAGCTTTGGAATCCCAAAAGCAGTCTAAATCCTATCAAAAGATTCATCTTTTCAGATGTTCTTTTTAAGTTCTTTAACTCTGGTTTCTGAATTCTCTCTACTATTTCAATCCTCGTAGCTAAGCCCTTGATGTTACCTTTCTGTAGTTCCTGGAAATGACATGATCCCTGTATGTAGCATACATATAGTTCAAATTAATATCTATGTTATTGTACATGTATCACATACATTACCACAAAATTGCACCCTTCATGTACTGCACATGTAGTAAATGTGCAGACAGATGTTTGATGAATGCTTGTATATTATTCCTGACTTTATTTCTTCAAAAGCACAACAATCACCTCAAACTTTAACCTCAAAATCTCATTTTACATCCGCTATGTTGTTTAAAATATTGCATTCTTTTCAGACCCAACATTCTCACCTCCTGTTTCAGGAGCAATCACTTTTGTGGACACTGGTGACACTGTTTGCTCCAGGCTTACTTGTCACTAGAACTACACACTGCTTTCCTCCAGAAGCAAAATATAACAGTCGAGATCAACCACTTAGTACATGAATGAAGCATTGATTCCTGAGGTTGAGTAAAATCATAAGCTGTGATTAGCCCAAACACATTGTTTAAAGCAGGAGGGTCCTCATCCCAACCCAGGCTTCCATATCCTAGACTGTTGAGCACAGTCCCTTTTACTAGATAGGGAGCTTATAACCATTAGTGGAGTGTTGCAGAGCCCTGTGTGGGCAGGGGAACAGTGGGGGAGTTGGGGACTGCTCGATGCTCCAGGGATGCTGTGCTTCAGGCCATGTGGGACCTGCTTACCATGAGGTGACTAAAGAACTTGAACCACTCAGCTTCAATTCCTGCTCCACTGTTGTGTATGACCTTGGGAAGATCAAAAAGTCTTTGTCTCCATGAGATGTGGGAAAAATGTGCTTCCCCACCATGCACGGTCCTGAGGATAAATTCCTGAAAGCTGCTGAGGTGCTCAGAGCCTACAGTAATGGATGCACTGTAAGGACAATAGATTGACAGTGATTCCATTAACTTTGGATGAGACCTTATAGGCACTGTGTGTTTCTCACAGTGTTCAAAGCAAGCAATTATCATTATTTCCATCTGTCCGTTCTCTGCCCACGTCCTTTAAAAGCTGTGGCAAAGGCTGACGAGGTGGAAAGGCTGTACGCCTCAGAAAAGAGCAAAGTGAAACAAAACCCCTCACCAAAGTATGGCTGAAAAAAGTCCAACACATTCTCAGAACCGTGTTATACCCACTGAGCAAAAAATATATATGCACAGCACCTAGTCTAAAATATTTGCAAATTATTTAGTGAACAACCACAAAGATTGTCTTTGGGGGTCAGATGAGTGGCACCTCCACATCAGCGTGTTCAGGCCAGTGGCACAATTGGGTTTTAAGTAAGTGTTTTCTGAGTACTGGCATGTTTTAGTTTTAAAACACTTTCATTTTGTAATCTTTGTAAAACTAGCTCAGAAATGGACAGTGACATTGACTTCTTTGGGAAAAAAACCCACAAAAAACAACACAAGAACCCTGGTATAGGTAGAGAAAGCTGATTCAACAGGGAGATCACTTCTGCCTAACAAAGTCACACTCATCCACAGCAAGTGGACATTTTACCAGATGCTAGGAGACCTATAATATCACATGAAACTTGACAGGTGAGTATTGGCTTTGTATAAATTCAGTTGCAGCAAAAATTGGAGTAGGCTCTCTCTGAGGAGGAGAAAGGCAGATTGGCGATGTGGTACCAGGATAACCTCTGAAGGGAAAATAAAGAATTGTGATATCCTTAAAACTGTTGTCTTCATAAACATTACATATACATAGGCCCCCTCCTAAACTCTATTTAGCAGGTAAAACTTCTCCATAAATGTAAATTCTCAGCCTCGGGGGAAAACACAGGTTGTTATCTATATTGCAGATTCTCTGTTCCTCTGCCTGCAGGTTTATGACATGGTGTTGCAGCCCCTTTAAAACACTGCTCTGTAGCACTGTAGTCAGAGACTCAGAGATGTGATCAGTGGTTAGGAATAAATTCACATTTATTGCATTTGAGCCAAGATAACGTGAGATTTTTTTATATTGCATCCTCAGCAAGCTCTAGCATCTTTCAGGTGTCAGAGAAAAACACAACCTCCACAAGCACCTTGGGAATGCCCTTCAGAGCATCACTTGCCTCAGCTCATCCGCAGCAGGTTCGAAGGATGTGGTGAAAGGAAGGCCAGGGAGTTACTTGCTCTTTCTCACAGGTGTCACAGCAACTTTGGGGAAGTGGAGAACTGCTTTTCTAGCTCTGTGTTGGTGTAAAAAATCAGTCAAGAGGAGTCAGGAAAGCTTTGAAAAACTTCTGTCCGGGTACCTCAGTAATTTTAAAGCTGAACAAAGTCGTTGAGAGCAGGCACAATGGTTCATTTTGCATCCACGATGATTTTCAGGTGAATTCAGTGGGATTATGAGATCCTTCCTATTCCTAAGTGGGATGGTGTGAGGGATAAAGGTCAGACACTGAACAATTCCAAAGGACCCTGTTGTGGCATGCTTTGGCTTTCAAAACATGTTTACAGTTCTTCAGGCCCTGCCTAACCAAGGACAGCATCACTGACTTCCCTGATAAGCATTAAAAGAGGATTAAACAGAAACTGGCACCTGACACACAGGTTGCTCCTGAATTCATACCACTCTCATTCAGTCAGCACATAAAAACCATGTCAGTGCCTATGGGAATGTGAATTTCCTCTAAAGGCTTTTTTGGGCAACTTCTGCTTCTGTTAAAAATGTTTAGCTTGAGTTTCCAAAAAAAAAAAAAAATCAGTTGGCAACCAAGGTGTTAAAATTCTGCAGTCAGTACTAGAAAACATGGGTAGAAGTGAAATGTCCATTGGAGAATGTATTTCCATCTATGTGAGGATAGGCCTGTATGTCTGGAAAAGTTATCAAGGTTAATTAGAAAAATTATCTCATCAGAACAACAAAAAAATCAGGTGAGTGGAATCTCTGTGCCTGAGACACACTAATCTTTCTCGGCTCGGTTTCAAGTGCAACTGTGATCCATCAAAGTCATTTCCTCCTGCAGTCCTTGGAGGACATCAAAAGTTTAAACCAGAGTGGCAATGCTTGCATTGCACCCTCGGTATTAATGAAAATGGGTGTTGCCACTGCTTCCCCCAGCAGTGTGCAATTAAAACAAAAAACAACCTAAGAAAAGGCAAGGCTGACATATCCATGCCATTATGTTGCCCCTATTGGAAAAGATATATGTCTTTTTTCTTTGCAGTTTGGAAACACCTCCCCTGAGTTTGAAAGAAGTCATGACTGTTCTGTCTCCATTGGTATTTGATTGTTCTTGTTCAGTATTTTCTTACCTGCTTTTTAAATTATTTTGCTTTCTTCTAATAAAATACAATGCATGTCCAGGCAGGGTGGTGAACAGGAGATGCATCTTTGTAGAAGTGGCTTTCAAAATAAAAGCTAATGATATCACTGATTCTGGGCTCCACCTCACTAGGATTTTCCTTTGTTCAAGTGGACTGTCATTACCACTGAGACCCTGCTGGCTGTTCAGGCCATTGATTTGAAAATGTCCATTGACTCCTTCAGTAAGATTTTTATGGATCAAAAGGTTGATTCACTGCTCACCTGTCATGCAAATTGGGGACTAGTTGGAAAAGATTGTAAAAGAAGCCGCTTATTTCTGTTTTCAGTTATAATGATATTTCTCATACTCTCCTTTGGGAGGATTTTGCTATGTCTCTAGTTCCCAGGCTTCTCTCTCATCATTCACAGGACTCATTCCTTTGACTTCAGTTTTCAAGAGAGCAAGATTTAGCCTGAGATGTCTCCTCCAAGAGAAATAAACTGTTCACTGTTTTGTCTTCACACTTGTTTACTTGAGATTTGCCCACTCATCGGATGAAGGCTTTTGGCTGATCCCTCTGCTCAGGCACTGCGCCTCACAGGGGGTGGAGGACAGAGCTCCAAAGTGCCAGCCTGAGATCAAGAAGTAACAAAACTGTCAGCACTGAGATCTATTTTTACATTTTGCTACACAGCGTCACCATAAATAAAATGAAAATCACTGCTGCAACTCTCCTGCTTCCTCCCTTCATCAGTCGTTGTCCTTCCTGCTGCAGCAATGCAAAACAAGCAAGAGAGAAAGCAAATTAAATTACTCTCTGGTGCATTAAAAAAAAAAAA
>VXAU01001192.1:3925553-4007383 GCA_013399695.1 Formicarius rufipectus
TCTAAAGGAGGCATTTCAAGCTTCTGATGCCTTAGATAATCACCTGATCACAGTACCTCACAGAAGCTGCTCATACTAATGATCACTGATATTTCTTAAGCACACAAACCAGAGTTTGATATTTGTGGTTTGGACCAGCATGGCTTCAGTGAGAATGTAAGGCTTCCTGCAGAGCAGCCTGGAGAAGAGAAGGCTTCAGGGAGAACTTAGAGCCCCTGCCAGTACTTAAAAGGTCTCTAAGAGAAATTGGAGAGGGTCTTTGGACAAGGTCTGGAGTGACAGGACAAGGAGAATGGTTTCAAACTGACAGAGGGTGGGGTTAGGTCAGATACTGGGAAGAAATTCTTTACTTTAAGGGAGGTGAGGCCCTGGCACACAATACCAAGAGAACCTGGAGAACCCCATACCTGGAAGTGTTGAAAGCCAGGCTGGATGGGGCCCTGAGAAGTCTGGTCTAGTGGAAGGTGTCCCTGCCCCTGGCAGGGGGTGGGAACGAGATGACCTTTAGTGTCCCTTTCAACCCAAACCATTCTGTGATTCTGTGATTCTTATATTCTGTTTTTGTTAAGCACATCATTTGCTATGTTTATCAATTTTGCTAAATTTCATTTAGCCTCACTTTCAACGACCATCTGCATGATTCCACTTTTCAGGAGTTCATGTCTGGATCCACTGGGCAAAATCCCAGTGAGCTGGACCCACAGGGCTCTGAGTTCCTCTCCATCAGGTGCATCATCTCAAAGGTGTCATCCCACATAGGCAATTTTGATAGCCTGCAAGTTATCTGAAAAGGCCAGATGTCAGTTCCACGACTCAGACCTGAGAGAACCTTGTGCATGGTATATTTTATCTTTTATCAGAGCTCTCACTGGAACACCTGAATACAAGTTGCACAGATATTTCGTATATATTCACCTAAAGAGGAAGTTTAAAACTCAAACAACTGCCATTCAGAAATACAGCTGGACAAATGCCAATTTTTGTCCAATTTTATTCAAGGCATTTACAGCTTACTTGGTTACTTTGATGTAGTGCATTGGGTCAGAATACCCACCAAGCACCTTTTTTTGTGTTTGAGGCATGTATTTAAAATTAGCTTAGACAAGGTGCATTACCCTTGAATGATCTGTGTGAGCTAAAGCAAAGCAGATGCAGGAAGAATGTGATTATCTTGGTAATGTTTGTGAACCAGATGTGAGAGCAAGCAGTAGAATAAAGCACCCCCCTATGTTACTAATGTTGTTGCCACCAGGTTAATAATCGTCTGCACATCCACCACCTCCACACTCAGTCTACTGGATGGACATGTGAAAAAAATGCCAGTAGGGAAAGTTCATATCAGAAGTAACTATCTAAAATAAAGTTTATCCATTGAAACATTGAAGAGAAAGTCTTCTACCTCCTACAGCATCACATCCCATGGGTCAGAAAAAAACAAATAATCATATTTCTGTTCCCTTCACTTCCTTTTTCAATGTGTTTTTTTTTCCCTCAATACAACATATTCTAAAAGCATCGCCTACATGATGAGACCAGACATGATCCAGGATCCCCTCTGCAATAATTTAGTAATTTGTCTAAAGTTTACCACAAGTTTGGTGATTTTTGTGATGAAAGAAGGAAAAGTGTGTAGCTATTCCCACTCCTAGGTAGCATCCCTGTGCCCAGCTTGGCCCAGTTTTGTGGATGGCAGGGAAGGGTGGGATCAGCCACATCATCCCTGGGGTTGGCAGCCAAGGCTGACCCCAGAGGTCCTTGTGGGGCAATTTGTCCTACTTGGGGCTGATGAGGCTCTGGTATTAGCACATTCAACTTACCTTCCTCAGCAAGGATCACTTTGTCCAGCTCAGGAGTTGTCCAGTCCCCAAGAGAAAATCCCCAAACACTTAGTCTTAATCTGCATCAGGAACTGGTTTCACTCCTGTGAAACTACAAGGGACTCATTTTTATATATGCACCTGAAATGGGTGGGGGCCATGGCCCCCTGAGCAGCCACTCCTTTCTATCCTGCCTGAAGGTGCAGCTTGCTTGATCCACACATAGATAGGGCAAAGGATGAATCCTTTATTATCCCTCTCTGTCACTGGAAATAAACAAACCAGATGGGGAATCTAGTGCTGTGCAAGGCACTCAGTCATACCTGACCCAAAGTTATGATGTGAGATGAACCAGAAACGTAAGGACTTGGGTACTTTAACATTCAGCTCAAAGAAGCCTGGAATCCGTGGGCATTTTTCTAGGCATGACTTCTTCACAGATTTCAATCCCTGGTTAAAAAAAAAGAAAAAAAGAATCCATAAAGACGTCATGCATTTGCCTACTAAAGGAAACTGACAAAGGAAAGATAAAACCCATATATTTCTAACACCAAGCTCCCAGGGAATAAGTACAGAGCTCTATCTTACTCTTCAGCACTGCGTAAGAAGCAGAATGCAAAATTTCCTCCTTGAAATACTTTGGCACAAACAACTCTTCTGCACTATTTGTTTAGAAATCCAGTGGGGCTTCACTGAATAAAAGCTGGTATCTTCATACTGGTAGTTGAAATAAGAACCAATTTCATGCACAATTGGCAGCGCAGAAGGAACTTCCTTGATAACCAAAGAGCAAAAGATTTTATGAGGCTGCATACGTATTTATGATTATTTAAGGTTCTTGTTATAATGAGGATCCTTTAAGGAGAGGAATTTTGTATTTTAATTTGCATAAAGACAATAAAAACTCTTTGAGAAGCAATTTCTTTCTATATAAAAAGTGAGAACACAGCACCTTAGTGGCACAGACATCTGTTACTTAAGCAGATGCCACCATGTAAACTCCATCAAGCAACAAAATCCACCCATCAGAAGCCACCCAAACTACATCTGCAGCCAAAATTCAGTGGGTGGCTGGGAGCCTCCAAAACAGGTTGAGAAATGATGGGCTTTTCTTCAATGTCCTCATGAAGCATCCAGTGGCACTTATTTGCTCATCATTAATGAACGCTACTGTCTCATACGGCTCCGTAGCTGCTCTTTGGTATAAAGTTCATCCCTGTGATCCACAACCTGCAATTCCTGTTCATGAGATTCCTGTCCAAGGAGTGTTAGCCCTTTGACACACGAGATAAATAACCACGTCTTTGTTTCTCATTTTGACTGTGGCTCAGCCGCCTCTTTTGGGCGCTGATGTATCAATATCTGGGAAAGAGATTAAATATTGGCTGCTTAAGTGCTACAAGCAGTGGTACAAACTCGGGAGATTGTATTCAGCAGCTGAGCAGCCCAGTGAAGTCTGGGGCTGATAAGCCCTTTCTGAAGTTAGCTTACACTTTAAATCAGGAGTTCATGAAAGGCATTAAGAAAAACTATTATATTACTAGAATGGATGGCAGTACAGTTTATATGTTACACCTTGAAGTAAGCAGCAGGATTTTCAATCACTTGATAACCTTGAAACTGCTAAGGTATCAAATTGCTATCATGAATATTGTGCAGGAGCAGAAATAACTCAGAAAGCTGCCTTTGTGAATAATAATGTGGGGAAGAGCAATGTTCTTCTGGGCTGACTCACAATAGCACCGACAAGCAAATATACATGAAGCCAAGGCATGTACTTAAACAAGCATATTTGCATTTGAGTATATACCAATCAGTTGTCAGTGCAGCTACATCTTGCCTGACCCACAGAGAAAATAAAAATCCTGCTAGATAACTTGGCCATGCAGGAAAAAGAAACTACAAGGGACTCATTTTTATACATGCACCTGAAATTATGAGGCTAAAATACCCTTTACTTTGCTGGGCATTAGATCTTGAAGAAGTATTTTAAAAAACCCACACAGTACAGATCCATCCATGCAGGAATTTAATGTAAAACCCCAAACAACATATCTTCCTGGTTTGCACACAAGACATGTTAACACATCCTGAGCTCTGATTCTGATTTCACTCACACTGGATGAAAATGCAGAGATTTCCTGGGTAGGAGAAAGCTGAGCCAGCCCTCCAGACTCCTGTGTTTATGCCCTGAATCAGTGGAGTATATACCGAACTCCGTTTCTGTTCTGAAGTGCAGCATGGGTTTAGTCTTGTGGCATTTTCAGGTGACACAGCCTACTGAGATCATCTGACAGCCATGTGAAAACTCAATGTCTGGAGTGATTCATCATTGTGTCAGATTGTCCTGCACTTTGTCACAATGACTGACAATAGGGGAAACTTGGAAATAATACAAAGATTCCACGCTGGCTGATAATGCTGCATTGTGATTAGAGCAGGCGGCGAGCACGTGAGGAGAGTGCTAATTCTGTCCCCCACCCCCAATTCCATACTGCTTCTGCTTCCAACAGCTGGGCATCTGCACTCGCTTCCTTAATCTTCACTCCTGTGGTATTTTTAAATGCAGAACCCTTTTTCCCCAGTTTGTTAAAGAGCCATGTTATTGCAAATGCAAGGGGAGGTGATATTGTGCAGAAAGGGTACATTCTGCCAGCATTACTAGGCACTGCTTGGGCAGAAGCATCTCTGAGAAGACATGTCCTTTCCTCCTAATTCCTAACCTTACCAGGGCACCTCACCAGCACCTTAAATAACAGTACAAACATGTCGAGCAGTACTTCCAAGAATGCTATAAAACCCAGCAAGCATGAGTGAATTTGCATATGCAGTGGGAACTTGAGGAAGGGTCTTATTAAAAAATAATTATGGCAACATTTCTCCTTTATTTTGCTTTGACTTGCAGTAAAGGTTCAAGATAATTGCTGACTCAGTAGGGTATTGACACTTGAACAACCAGAAAAAGTGGTTGCAGCAACTTACACGTTCTAAAGCTCTTCAAGTTTTATCAGTGTTCACAGCAACAACATCAAAGACCACGGACTCAGCTGTGTAATTAATTGGGAAGACGAGAGAGGCCCTTTCTGTGTGTTCCAGCTCCCCAAGTTATTTTGCTGGGCAAAGAGTTGGGGAAAAAACTCAACAGCAGCAAGAACCAGCAAGAGAAACATTGCTGCGTCTGCCAAAGTAATGAAGACAGCAGAATTTCTCTCATTTCTGACAACAGAAAGGAAGCAAGTGGCTCTGGCTCTTGTGCCCTGCTCAGGGAAAGGCCAGTGGCCCCCTCTGGGGTGTGTGGGATGGGACAAGCTGTCCCAGAGGAATTTCCCTGTGGAGCCTGGTGTGGCATGTGCTGCATCACCAGATGGGAGGTGGGAACAGATGTTGTCGTGGGTGCTGTGGGCCACAGAGCACAACAGAAACTCAGATGTCACAGGTTTGTTGTGGAGGAAATGGCAGCACTGGTCAGAAGAGAAGACACAGGCAAGTGGCAAACAAACACCTTTGCTCCATCTCTCCTCCAAGTCTGCCTGTTCTGCTGCTTCTCTGGGGAAGAGGTTCATGAGGGAGGCTGGTCTAGCAACTGAACACAAAACAGGTTTAGAAGGGAAAAGACAGCAGCAGCTCTGAGCTCAGCTGAGGATGGAAATTCTATTTTGAACCCAAATTTGAAGAGCACAAATTTCTCTGAAGAATCGCACTTGCCTACCAACTCAGAGGGTGTTTATGATGTCATAGCTCATTCTCACAAGCAGACCACTCAATTAGATGTATGCTAATATGCTTTAGAAGCTGGCCCTCTAAACTAAAGGTACAAGAGATTTCTGATGGAAGAATGATCCAGTTCTCTAATTGGCAGTAGCTTTTTATTTTTCCTTAAGCAAATATCAAGGTTAAATACAGTGAAAAGAAAAAATGGACAAACCTCCTGCAGCTTGGTACTCTGTTGTAGGCCACTGGCTCTTTGTGTGAGGAGCTGGGTGATGCCAAAAGTGGTTCAACACAATGGAGAGAGGCCAGGAAATCATTCTGGTCTTGCTGTTGGTGATATAAAAACCCATAGGCCAAGGTGGAATCTCTCTGAATTGGCACTGGTGCACCTGAAGGAAAAATAGACCAGATTAAAACATCTGATTTACAATGATCTTGGCTCAGTGTGGGTTAGGTTTGCATGAGTCAGAACCTGAGGTGACTTAGCTTGCCTCTATTGGAGCCCCAAAGTCTTTTTACTGCAATCACAGATCATTGTGTATCTAACAAATAGGTGCACACAGCTAGAAAATGTTTAATGAATTGGTACATTAATTTAAGCTCAGTAACACACTTCCATCCCGCACTGTAATGCTGCTTGGTGAGCACAAGCATGTGGTTTATCTGGTTGCAGGGTGGCGAGTGAGGATGCAAGAACAGGGGACAGGTTAAAATACATCTACACAAGAAATGATCCATAGATTAGAAAGATGTCAGAAATTATCTACTAAATAAAGCTCCACAAACACTGCAAGTTGAGCAAAAGAATGATTTTATTGACATTCAAAAAGCTCATCATTCACTTTATTTTCTTTAAAATGAGCAGTAAAAAGCCAGACATATTTTTTCACTCTGTTGCTTTGGCAAGATGAGTTTGAACCATCAGCTTAAGGTCTCTAGACCTTTAATTTGTGACAATGGTGATGGAAGATGGAAGTTTCCTAAAATGTTTTAACAGCTACAGCAGTATCTGTCCATGTAGCTATTTTAAAGATATAGGCAGTGAAAGCAATACAAATCCACCATGAGATTACAATCTAAACATCTGGGAAACAATTGCTATGTTCAATTATTCAGATGAAATCACAGCTGGCCTTGGACTACCCACTGCATTTCCCCCCCCAGTTGTTTCCTTCTTATAATTAACATCTAATATTGAGTACAAGAGTTTTTAATTTTGTTTCACAAAAAGCACTCTTCCGTGTGGATTGCAATTATCTTTGAAATATTTTAAAATTAAGAAAAGAGAAAAAAAAAAAGACCACTTTCATTTTTAATGTTCAAGTTTAATTAAGAAATTGTTCAAATAATTTAAAAATGTAGGCATTAAAATACCAATTAAGCTTAAGGCAATTTCTCCTATTAATTTTGATGACATCAATACAGAGGTGTCACATAAAGGTGACTCCTTAGAAACAGGTTATTTTGAATTTAACATTTGGCTGTATAGTGCTGAGAGAAAATTAATTAATTTATGAAAAAAATGACACCTGTTTGGCTGATCCCAACAAGCTGAGCTTTGAGAACCATGTTGCAGTTATCACAGTAAGTAACTTAGCAAACACAACCTCCTTTCAAGATTTTAATTGCAATTTTTATCTCTCAGGCAGCCACTTTGGGTGGCCACCTTGTTGAAAAATTAAAATATTCGAGAGTAGTTTTAACTGTGCAGTATGAACAGAACCGAAAACTCTAGTTTGAAATAAAAGCTGTCCTAAAGTGCAGTAATTATTTTTAAAACTGTTTATTGATCTAATTCTGTATTGGTGGATAAGTGATGAGTGTACTATTTTAACATGGTAAAATTCCTTTATAGCGTGAAATTCCAATACAGGAATACATCACGTTTTCACAGGTGACAGTAACACAAAGAAAGCAGAAGTCCATGTATCTGATTTGAGCATGTACAATTAAAATTCTGTGTGTAGCTGGGCCCCCTAAAAAGCTCAGAATAGATGACCTTGCAGGAACAGTTACTGGGAGTATCCTTATGGACCAAGAGAAACTAATTCTTAAAGGCAGCCTGGTTATGATAGATTTAACTTAAATTGATCTCATTTCATTTGAGATCCTACATTGGTTAATGAGGCTGAAATATGCTTTATTTCAGGGAAGTTGTACTGATCTGGACGAAGAAGAGAATTTATGCTGATGTTCGAGTCAAGTGCAAATACCACCATCACTTCTTCATTACCACGTTAACTGGTGTGATCTGTTCTGCTCAGCAGAACTTGAACAAAATGTCAGGTTCCTAAATGAAGAAGCTCCTGGCTCTCTGTGAGAAACCAGCTGATTGGTTAAAAGTACTTCAACCTTTATTTAATTCATGCCTTATAAGTGCTCTTTGGCAGGAGCTCTTGGGATCTGATCTTATGTCACACTTACTGAAACTCATTTAATTATTGCAGCTGAGGAGGGCAGGGAGATGGTTATCACACAGGGAAAATCTAATCCTCTTCTTTATCAGCTTAAACCCCAGACCAGGGAAGTTGGTTAGGATTCTTCTGCTTCCCTCGGTCCTATCCCCTGGTAATGTGTTTGTCAGTACATGACCCTTTCCTTTTGGTGGCTCTTTAGAGGGGTGATTTCTTCCAGAGAGTCAGAGGGGTTTTGCAAGCAGATGTCTGCAGTCTCCCTGAACACAGACCCAGTCCTGGAAATCTCTGAGCTGCTTCTTGCAGTGCTTAAGTCGGCAACAAAGTCATTAAGGGTAGGATTGCAAATATCCCCAGTGGTTGTTTCGGTTGCCAGATGAGACAAATGGAGCAATTTGGATTCTCTGCAACCCCAGGCAGCCACTGCCAAAGCAGGGACTGACTGTGCCTTCACACCACCACGATGGTGCAAAGGGGCTGTGGCCCCAGAGCCTCTGAAGCACAGGTTAATATCTAACCTTGCCTTCACACCACCACGATGGTGCAAAGGGGCTGTGGCCCCAGAGCCTCCGGAGCACAGGTTAATATCTACCTTTAACAAAGACCAAACTCCTGCCATAGGTTTCTAAGAGTTTTTCATGGGTCCTTGGTGAAAAGCATTTTATGCTTTGTTCTAAAGAGTGGAAAAAAGCAAATTCACATCTATTCCATCCCTATGAGCAAAACATGAAATGGTTTTGATGGCACATGCAGAATATGGGATTCAGCCTTAGGCTAAAGACAGAGAATCGGTAACTTTTATAGCTTTAAAAATTGGCTTTATGACCATCATTAAACTAAAGTATCTCTCCTTGTGAGGGACTTTTATTTCATCAGAGGTTGCACATCTCTTAGCACAATTAGTCACCCCCAAAGTGCTGTCATCATAAAACTTACTGTTTTAAATTGTAACTTAAGAAAATTGGAAAAAAAAAATCCCCACATTTTGAAAGAGAATGTTCAGTAGAAATGAGCCTCAGACCAGGCTGGTTAGATTCAAAGTCTTATCTGTGTGATTCTCTTTTCACAATTTCCAACCTGAGCAACATGCAAACTATATGGTGTAAACGTTCCCTTTGAAAACTTTTGTGCACTTCACCATTACACAGCTTGTGAAGTTTAGAAGCCTTGGGCAAGCCAGCGAGCGTTTCAGAGGAACGCTTAAGAATTGTTTGTATGCTTGATTTGTTTTACAGTGCATTTGGTCTTTAGTTTTGATTGGATTGTCTTACTGAAACATGAAGGGCATTTAGAAAGTAAGAAAGTGAATAGGATACATTTGCAACTATATGCCCAAAAGCAAGATCTTAATGTCAGAAGTAAATTATAACAACTTACGTTACTGATGACATACATTATAATTCAAAGCTTGGCAAACCACATCAAGGTTGTTCGTACCATGATCTGACAAAAATGTCTTTCAAGTCTTGTGAGTCTTGTGTTTTTCAGGTTTACAGTAAGCAGAACTTATTTATGCTAGGAATTTCATAAATAAAAAGCAAGCATTACCAAAGGTAAAACTTTTTTTTTTTTTAATAAATGCTGCTGGATCTTTCTAAAAATTAAAACATTTATGCCAATAGTTGTTAGACTGGGATGGTCCCAGTGGTAAGATAAGTTTCAGCCATTATCTTTTACTATTGCAATTTTGGGTGACCTTGAAGAGTTTTCTAGGGATGGATGTGTAAAGGACTTAGACAGTCAGGTCTAACATTGTTGCCTATAGGTGAGGGTATCCAAGGCCTGTAAACCCTCCAGCAGGTGACATGGGATGTGCAAATGTGGGAAGTTTAGCTTGGCAAGAGCAGAAAAGCACATGGGACTTCATGCTCCCCTGGCACAGGACAGCTCTCTGTGTATGCCGGAGGACTTTCCATCTCAGTGTTGCTCCACAGGGAACCAGTCCTGCAGGAAGATGCAGCCCAAGCTCAGGAATCACAGCTGGGAGAAGGAATGAGGCAACCCTCTCCCCCATCCCTTATCCATACAAAACCACCTGTAGTGCTCAGGCCACGGGGGTTCCACCTCCCTGCTTTGTCCCTGGGAGGAGCAGAGCAGTTCTCTGTGCAGCTCATGACACCGGCAGGAGCATCCATACCCTCCACTTCAACATGACTGCAGCCTCCAACAATCTGTAATTCCTGCAATTCCCATGCAAAGGACAAGTTTTCCATATTCCCTACTATTTAACAGATTTCTCTTCT
The DNA here is from genome assembly GCA_013399695.1 of Formicarius rufipectus. Classification (NCBI taxonomy): domain Eukaryota; kingdom Metazoa; phylum Chordata; class Aves; order Passeriformes; family Formicariidae; genus Formicarius; species Formicarius rufipectus. The sequence continues at coordinate 3,935,739 of VXAU01001192.1, forward strand.
GTGGAGTTGTCAGGTCTTCCCCAAACTCTCTTAAACCTTCCACATCCACAGCCTCTCTGGCAAGCAGATGTGAGTAAAGTTAAATCACAGGTTTAGGGATGGGGAGTGTGTGTGGGGTGGGAAATAAATCTCCTTTTGTCCATTTTAAGTCTGCTCTTGTTTTGAAAAAAAGGACTGTAAAGTCCCTGCTCACCCTCTACACCATTTATGATTTTATTGATTTTTTTTGTCATATCCCCATCATGCTTTTCCCAAGCTGAATAGTCCCAGCTTACCTCCTTTGTAAAGGAAAGCCTTTCCAACTGCTTAACTTATGCATCTCACAGGTATCTGGTTCAACACCTGATCTCTCCAACGGGATTAAACCACAAATCTCCCATTTTACAGTGACTCAACACCAAGTTTTTCTCCTGGGTAAAGTGAAACTCTCCCCCTGATTCAGGTTTTATATAAACAGGAGAAGAGAAAGAAAGCAAGAAGTAACAGCAGCCACTTTTCTGCAGGCTCATGCTGGGGCACTTAGGGGAATGATGGACTTGTGTTTCAGTCCCTGTTCCACTAAATACTTCCCCATGTTGTACTGATTACTCCAAGCTCAGGCACTTTCTGCTCCGATGACTGAGAGTCTGGTTTAACTGCAGAGTGAATGACAACGAGGAGCAAGGTGATTGCTCCCAATTTACCTTGGTGGAAAAGGCTGCCACTTTAGAATCACACCCACTGAAAACCCAAAAATAAGAATGTTCACGAGCCTTAAATATAATAAGCCTGATTTGTCTTCATTTCAGCTGCAATCAGCGAGAAACATCCGTGCTGAAGTAAGCCTGAATGAAACATGAGATGGCATATTTAGGTTAACAATGGCTGAATTACTCCAGGCTTAGACTCCAGTGCAGGATTTTAGTATAAAAGGATCCATGTCATCACCATGTCCAGAACTGGAACTGCAAGCTGCTGGCATGAGTGCCACAGTATTGTCACACCAGCCCCCAGAAGACAGGGGATGTGCTGGGGCTGAACAGAGCAGGGGCTTCACAAATCCTTGGATGGGCTGCGAGGCATCTGCCTTTGATCACCAGCTGCCAGGGCTGCAGCTGGCTCGAATCTGCCTGGTTCTGAACACTCCATAACTCCTGAAGTTTTCACCAAGCCCAAATTTATACCTGTAGTCTATTAACTAAACTCCATGGGGATTTTATTTATTCTGGAAGTGTATGCACACCAAACTAGGTCCATTCTCTCAGCAGAGCACAAGAGATTTTTGTTTTAAAATGCATGCAGTATTAGCATTTGTTTTCTGGAAACCCTAAATATCCCAGAGGAAAGCCCACCAAAAGTAAATAAAGCTTTGCAAACTAAAAATTTCTTTAAAAGTGTGCTGTTTAGCTTTAAAAATAATATAATTTCTGTATGGCATTGTTTGCCAATTGTGTTGTCTGTGAAGTAAAATTCTGCTTCCACTCTGGTTCAAACAGACAGAATCATGTGTGTGTGTGGAGCTTGCTCACAGAATATGCACAATAACTGCACTGAGCTCTGCTGGACTGAATGAGAAATTAAAAGGGAGTTGTCATACAGAAAATCAAAAAAGGGAAACAGTTACAAAATCGATTTAATTCAAGGTACTTATAACCCTCTGAAAAGAAACTAATGGCAATGCCTGAAAAATCTTGGGATAACTCTGAACACTCTTCAGTGACAACATGATTTGCTGTGCTATTGACATGTGCTTCAACTTCAAGAAGCAAAGTCTGGGCATAGTATTTAAAGGCACTAAACTACTAGTGACTAACACAAAACATTGTTATCAGTCACTAATTCCTTCTTTTTCTGCTTGCTTTTTATTTTTATTTTTGTATTTCTTCCTTTATTTAGTAATCTTACTTAAACCTGAAGCCTCAGGGTGCAGCCTTGACTCTGAGGACACCAAGGTGAAACACATCCAATATCGGCATTTTCCTCAGAATCCCAGACATCTCTGACAACATCACACGAGGAAATAACTTCCAAAATATACAGTTCCCCAAGTGCTTAACAAGAACATTTAATTCTTCAGATGGGAATGTCTAAGAGGTGCCAATTTTAAAAAGAAACCACAGAAGCCAGTGGGCTTGAAAGTGAATGAAATTGGTGTGAGACCAGAGTTTGGCCCGCTGGGATATGTCAACATTTATGCAATAACACCTGACTGTTCAAGAAAGAATTCCAGTTCAACCTGGGTTGGAGTCTAAGAACCCCTTGGAGCCTCGTCACTTTTATTTCTGCAGGAGTTTTTCATCAATATATCAGTAGTACAGATACACAGATTTACAGAATGGTTTGGGTTGGAAGGCACCTTAAAGATCATTTGGTTCCAGCTCCCCTCTCATGGGCAGGGACACCTTCCACGAGACCAGGTTGCTCAGGGCCCCATCCAACCTGGCCTTGAACACTTCCAGGGATACATTTAGTGCATTAAAAGACAAGTCAAAACAAAGCTACATGTTCTGCCTGTTCCCCCAAGTGCACCTTGACCTCAGGAAAATGGGAAGCCATGAAGTTTCACTGGATTTAAACAAAGCAAACAAAAACCACACTCACGATTCTGTTGCAGATGAACAAAACCCACAGGTTAAATTTTCCAGGAGTCAAAAACCATAAAAACCTCTGAACTCACTAAAGCAGTTACCAGTCATTTACCACGTTGCATATTGGGCATATTACAAGCCTCAGGGTTCATTAATCCAGTGTCCAACAGACATTCACAGCAGCTTTCACTTGCATGGTCATGCAAGTGAACAGAATTCTGGAGATGCCGAATGGAAACACATCCTCCAGTTCTGCGTTCACTGGCAGAACTTGGACCACCCCACGTTTGCCCCCAGAGAGCATCTGGGTTGGGTGCCTGTCTCAGCTGTCACAGGTGTGATGGCTTCCATACCTTGACTTAGAATTCCAAGCATCCTCTTTAGCAAACATTGAAAATATATCACCTGTTGTCTAAACAGCAAAGGTTGTTCCAAAGAAAGCAGCAGTTTTCCCACTCAACATCTGTTGATATTTGAGGAAACTATGAGTTGTTTGCCTCTTCCAAATAATCAAAAATGCTGCAGTGTTTTAGAAAGCCCAGTGGTGGGATCAAGGGCAACTCCAGATATGGAAGCACTACTGCTGTGTCCATTACACAGCTGACAGCACTTATGATCATTGGCTAATTGGGAAAAAGTAAAACACACTTTAGCGGCTGCTCTAAAGCACTGATATTTTGATTTCTTTCTTCCTTTCCTTTTTATTTTTTAAAGAAATTAAACATATTTCCACATTATGTTAATTCTAAAGTAAATTTCTACTTGCTCTGTGAAAATTGAAAGTCAAATGAAAGGGAACTAATCTGGGTATCTTACTGTGGGAGAACCTGCAGCGTGATCTCAACCAAGCTATTAGACACTAGAGAAATCACATGAGAGGGAGCTGCAGGAAATGAAGCTTCATGAGTTCCACTGGTCACAGAATGACTCCTTTCTTTCTTAGTTAGGATTAGCCCTTATAGGAGCAAATGGAAAAGCTGTGAGAAACTCCAGCAGGTAACTAATTACACAATGCAAAATCAAACACAGCCCCTCACATGTATTCTTTACCCCTCTTTGAGAATGAAAGTGTACTTCAGTGCTAAAAAAAGTGCCAAAAAACCAAGACCAAAATACTTCAGGGAATCTCCACATTTCCAAAAATTTTCTGAAATTCTTCCTTTTAAAATAATGTGGTAAGAACTGACTTTTTGTGAATATATTAATTCCTATACTGAACTGCAAATGCCACTTGCACAGGGAGTAGAGGGATCATGAGCCAGATGAAGAAAATTGCTCCATTTGCTGGCAGTGGAGCTGTTTATATGTTGACAAACAGTGGTGCCAAGAGCAGATGGATATTTTCTAGGACTGAAGAACTGCTAATTGTTTGCTGCTGTTCCTCTCAAGTTCATGGGGGAAAGCCATTGGTGTTCTGCAGAGCAAGGCATGAAGAAACCAGTTCAAACCATGCATTTGGCAAAGCAGCCCAGCACCTCCTCTGACTGCGTGGAGGATGCCCTGAAGCAAGAAGATGCTCTGCCAGATGTCAGCTTAACAACTCAGCAAAGCACGACCACGAGGAGCAGCACTTCCCAAATCTTCTGTGAGCCCTTCCCCAACTGTACAACCAATGCAGAAGTATTCAGCCCAGCCTGCTGAACACCATGGGCTACAAAGCCTTTTTGACCACCAAATCTGAATGTGTGGAAGTACACATTTATTTATACTAGAATGCTGGAATGATATGTATTCAATCTGACAAGGAAAAGGTTATCTTTCCATAAATCTGTGTATGAGACACCTCCCCTCTGCTTGTTCATGTCTGAGGCTGAGCCATGCACTGCCCACTTACTGACACATTGAATCACATTGGAGTGGAGTGTGAAACAAGTGAAGGCAGATACAGAGAAGGAAACATTTGGGTTTGCTTGTTTTTTTGTTTTTGTTTTCTTAAACTGAAGTGCTCTTATCCTACTTTGTTAGAAAAAAAAAAAAAAAAGGACAAAACCCCCTCAGAATCGTGTGTCTTGATATTCTTATATACATCACTACCAAAGTACAATTTAGTTAGCTTAAAAAAGTCTCCAATCTGATTTATCTATGAGACACACTTCACAACACAAACCAATTTTGCTGTAGTAATACCATGTCAATATATCTTGACAGAAGACAAATGTTGCTATTATTTTGCCATTTCTTACCTTTGTAAAAGTTTAGAATTTTATAAAATGGCTCTTCTTTACATGTCAAAGTGGTAAGCTGTTGGAAAGAAAAAAAAATTTGAAGCCATTCTTATATCTATTGACAGTGATGGATTCTACAGTTAGGTTAAAAATGATTCTGGTACAACACTGACTGCTTAAAAAGAAAGTAGATGATATTTCTTTAATGGATTTGTACATTTTCCCTATATAGCCTCAGTAAGATAAAGCTGGAAAAAAACCACACCAACTATTTTTTGTTGTATTTTGTGGGATTCAAAAGTATTTATCTATATGTTGTCTGCTGGAACTGCTTGTGCAAAGCTGTGTAGACACAATTTCCTCCCCATGGTGGTGACCCTCAGAAAAAGTGGCCTCTCTTACCATTGTATTCATCCTCTTCTTGGATGGATTTGTCCCCCTTCACTAACTGGGACAAATATAAAACGTCATCTCTGATTTAGTTACTTAAAGAGATTACTTTTGAAAATGACTAAGTAAAATATTTCAAGATTTTTCTCTGCCATTTGAAAAAAATCTCTACAATGCTTAAGAAATATAATTTCAAGCAATCCTGTTTTGCTCTTCCACATTGGTCTCCCTCTTGTGCTGATGTCTACTGATGTCTTGTTGTTTCTGTCTACAATAATATCTTATGCTAACACAGAAGCATAAAACAACATGCAACAACCACTTATCTCTGCTTTAAACTGAGACAAAGAGGCCACCTCCAGGATTTGGCTTTGGGATTATCTGGGAGCAGAGTTGCCCAGCTGGTGTCCAGGTGTGGGAGAAGTGCAGCATGAAGTCCAGCAAAGAGCAGGTGAGCTTGTGCAGCTTGTTTTGATATAAACTGGTCATAAAGCTGGCCCAGTTAACCAGAGCATATAGGTGAGGGTCTCAAACTCTGTTCTGCAGAACCTCTGCCCAGTCTAAAATGTTACAGGAAATGCAATTTACAATTTCTTCCCCAGGTAAGACAGAATTTAAGGAAAGGGTAAAGAAACTGCATGAGAGCCACAGAGAACTTGTCAAAAGAAACCCAAATGACTTTATTCACCAAGTAATCCACTGGTGAAGCAGCACATTACTCTGTAATAAAACTTGGTCAATTTTGACCTTTGCAGGACATGAATGAATCAATTCCATTGCTTGTTAACCCAGGCAAGTTTCAAAAAAATCCCTGCCCAAATCAGGAACGAGCAAGTGGCAGTTCAGAGATCACTCTTGAGGAGCCCCACACCGAGGGTTGGTATTTCAGCTGCAGGAGGGCAGAGCCAAGTTGCCACTGAGCTGAATGCAAAGACATGGGCTCAGATATGGATGCTGAATAACAAATATCAATATGCAGCTATATGATATCTGTGCCTAAATGAATTATGCAGACCAGCTTCAAGAAGCTTTGAGCTTGTGGAACAGAAAGACCTCAAAGGCTATTATGATCATATTTAACCAAAGTTACAGTGTTTATATAAATATTCACAATTTTTTCCTTTACTGATTCATTTTAATTGTAAAAAATCAAAGTCAAGAAAAACACTGGACATTTTATTTCAAGCTAAAGACCACAAAATGAAAGTCTAAATATTTTCACTTGTCTAAGGACCAGCTGCACTGAAATCACTGAATTTACCGCTGTGTTTTTATTTGTGTTGCAACAGCTATATTGGCCTAAAACTGACACAAAGGGAGAATGAGGCCATATATTTACATTCAGCACATTCTATGGCTCACTTTCATGCTGATTATTTTGATATGTTTCCCAACTCCATGCTGTGTAAGTAGTTGTGGAAGATTATTTTAACATTGCAGCAGCTATATGAGTGGCCTATCAATTCTTGTATAAAAGTAAATATAACCTGTATTCTGAACTCTACAAACAGCCTTCATTTTTTCTTAATCCTATGCATTATATAAGCAGAACACAAAAAAAAATTACCTTAAAAATAAATTACCTGGACTTTAATCTGAAAATTGTACAACAACCCAAGCACCATTTCAAGGAATCTAGAATGATTCTGTTTGCTTCCCACCTTTATTTCCTTTCTAGCATTGGCACAATGTCCCACAGAGCACATTGCATACCTTCTCAGGTATAAGCTGGGGATACAGCAGGGTCAGTGAGAAGCAGAGCATATTTCAGTGCATATTCCTGTAAAATTACCATGCTTCTCTCCTTCGTTATCTTCCACCAGAGACACTAAGCAGATGATTTTGCAAAGACTTATGGATTCATTAAGTTTGAACCATGCCACATGTTCCTCCAAATTCAACAGAATTGCTCACATACTGAATTTAAGTACATACTTAACTGTTTTCTGTATTAGCTCTCTGAATTCATGGGCAGTTTTCCCTGCATTCTTGTAGATTTAAAAAAGAACCAGAGAACCGAGACACTAATTTTTGTATAAAATAAAATAATGTAATATAAAATAAAAACTGTGAGGGTGGCTCATGTGTTGCTTTAATACACAAAACACTTAGCTAGGTTAGATTTTTTTGAGAGGGGCAGTGGCAGCAGGCAATGAACCCCTAAGTCTTTATTTTTACAACTATTTTCCCATTCTATTCTAAGCACATAGAGCCATGGTAGAGGGAATTTTTCTCAGTATCTTGGGACTTCTAAAGAATGCCCAATGTTAATTTTCCAAACACTTTTTAACTAGCTACATAGGAAAATGATGCTTTTTCTGTGCACATAACATGTTATTTGGAATCAATGCTCTGTGTTTGATTCTCTTCTTAGACCTGTAAAAATCATATGGAAGAATTAGTTTGTACTGCAGCCTCTTTGACTGGAAGTAGATTTGTGTACAGCAAACTATATAGAGATTAAACACACACATTTACCTGATACCTAATGATGTTAAGTCATTTTTGAGATAAGCATATGCTATGTGTGATCATTTTCCTGTAATGATTCTGACCTTATTAAAAAACCCCTCTGATTTTCTATTTCCCTGTTCTATCTATTTGTAAAATGCTTTTTGAAAAGCTAAGAAAATTAAATTTGCATCCTCAGAACAGAAATGTGGTTGTGCGTCCCATTTGTTTCATCAGCAATCACAACCTTCATATACAAAGTACCATTTCATTCCTCCACATAAAAAATACACTCAATACAGACCCTCCCATATACTTCCAGTTTTAGTAAACTAATGTATTTCTAATGCTCCCACATTAATGTTCTTTACTCCCCACCATCTCAGACTATTGCTATATAGGAACTGGTTCCGCCTGACACAAGGAGCAATTAATCCACACTGCCAAACACAAGAGGAATGTAATGCTTTTTCAAATATCAAATCAGTCCAATTTCATTTAGACTTAAATGATTTTTCTGGTCCCTCTTCATGTAGATACCTCTGCAGTCAATTAGCATTGTCACTTTTAATCTGTAATACTCAGATACTGGCCATTTCCTATTAGAGTCTTATTAAATAGATTCTTGCGGTCAGATAGAACCTTCTGCAATGTAATACCTGAGGAGAGAAAACTGACAGTCATTATGCAGCTGGCATTTACTAAAAGGTTAGATACTGCAGATAACCTTAATCACAAATTACACTGCATGCCAGTGAATTACCTCACCACTTCACAATGCCACCTAAACACCCACATTTCCCACCCAAACACTCTTAGACTACTACTCAGTTAAACATAACCATCTAGATGTTTACTAATTAAAATGTTTTTCCACTTTAGAGTGTCAGGCTTTACATCAGACTTTCACTTTAGACAGAGAAGCCTGTTTCAAGACCTTTGGAGCTCCAGAGCTTTTTGCTGCCTATGAAACCACATTCCATTAAGCTCTGGACACGTGTTCTCTGCTGGATCCCACTGTGCTGCCTCACCTGCTTGATGAGAACCTGACATCACTGAAGCTGCCCGTGTTAAGTGACTCAGTTGGAGGGATCCCATGAGCAGCTCAGCTAGCAGGCTGAAGAGGGACAAATTCTGGCAGGAAGCTCAAATAGAATCAGAATTTCTCAGAGTGATCTCTTCTATACTCAAAGATGACAGAGCATGAGAGTCCAGTTTCACAGGGTTTTGCCAGAAAGGAATCCTCTCTGTCTTGGTAAAAGACACTCAACACACTCAAGCCCAAGAAGAAGACAAGGATAGTTTTTTTAATGAAATTTTGATATGTGATGAGATTTTTTTGAAATGACAGATGATTTCCTAAAAAAAGATTCAGTAAAGCAGCTGAGAACTCCTTTGTGCATAAAGAAATCCAAAGGAAATGATGGTTTTGCTGGGATGTAGGTAAATGCAGAAATAATATATCACAAGGCCTTAAACAGCCACAGTTAAACCAGGATGCAGCGAAACCAGGTGATAAAAAGTCTCATTTGTTTAATCACTGCCCTTCAAACTCAATAGAAACCTACTGACTTAATGAACAGCAGAGCAGATCAGAGTGACCAAAACGCATGACTAGTGGTTTAATGGTATGAGATCATGGCCAAGATTTTTACACAGCAATCCAAATATCATCAGCAACACTCAAACCATTGCCTGAGGGCACAGATAAACATCTACTCACTCTTGAGTTGTGGTGCTCATGGGTGTGATGGCAAGTCAAGGCAGAATGGCTTAGCAGCATGGTTTAGGGAGGAGATCATTGGGTTGTAGTTTGTGGTGGGTCTTTGAGAACTGCTTGCTACACATCAGCAGCATCCTGCCCTGAAATGCTTCCCATTCGTGAGCAGTTAACCAGTGTCACATAACTGCAATGGCCTGATTGCTTCTATCTGCACACTGGTTCACTCTCAGTCATCCAGCCTGGAAGAAGATGGCCAGAACCACACCTGCTTGCCCCTTGCTTACCACAGAAGTACCTCACTTACCCCCTGCCTTTTCCCCTTAAAAAGAGCCACCCTTGCCCTAAGGTGGTGTACCTTGCACTGGTATTTTCGTTTCTGTAATGAAGCAGTGGAACTGCTACACAGAGGAGAAACTAAATGGATCAAGACTAAAACTGTGGCAGAACTGACCATAGATCTTCATGTTCTGGTTCCTAGACCTTCCTCCCGTTGCAAGACTAGAAAATACAGCATTTATGCAAAAGATAACTCACTATTAATTAGTTACTGCCAGTTGCTGTATTCACACATCATATATTTCCATTATGCCACTTTATCAAAATATCTGTTTCATCCTGAGCAGAGCATGTGCGTTCTTTTTCCCTACTCAGATTTGTATAAATGATTGCCTGCCTGATCCATCCTACTGATTGTTTTTCTCTGGTGGCATAGCAGCTCACGTGGAACTATGCTGCAAACTGACAGGCATCTCACTGTATGGAATAATTCAATGCCTCATTAAAAAAGAGAATTAGACATGGCTTTGGAGATTAGTGCCAAGAGAGTTTTGCCATCTTACGTTCCTGTTGATGCAAACTGTAGGGACACGTAGTGTTGATCAGCAGGATTTGAATCAAAAGACACCACAGAGGTCAATGTGAGCCATCCTGTGTGGGCTTTCCCCCGAGTCACAGGGATATGTGTGGGTTTGTTTATTGCTGAAATCCCTTCCAAAGCGCCCTTGTTTACATGGTATTAAGGTGACCCAGGAGACAAAAAATGGAATAGAAGCTGAAAGCTTGGCATTAATGTTGCTCCTTGTGCTTACACATCAGAATAATTTCTGTCAAACTTTGAGATAACACCCATAGCAATGCTGTTTGCTGTGGTCTTACTTCTGTATGCTTTACACATAAGTGTAATATACTTGAATTCTGGTTTGACTTCATGTTCCAGCAGGATCGACAAAATAAATCAAGGTGGAAAAAAATAAGCAACCTCCAGTTATTTTCCTCTCTATCCTGTGGTCTTCCCATAACTTCCTATCAGGAATGACTAATAGTGGTTCATTGTCACATTGAAGAGGATTTTGAAGCTATCAGGGAAAATGTTGCAATAAAATATTTTCCCTTTATCCTTTTAAAGTCTTTGCTTGGACCTTGAATTGAAGACCAGCAAACTGTCTAATATCCTGCCGGCTTTCCCTCCTGTACAGACATGGGATTTGGAAAGGGTTGTACTACAGCAGCCTGACTTTGCTAGCTGTGGAGACTGACTCAGGTCTCTGGGAGGGGTTTCCTTCTATTGGTCTGTCTGCAACCACAGGACTTGAGGACAAAGGAGCACTGAGAAGCTCAGCTACGTGCTTGCAGACCTAGTGGACAGCAGCCAGTCACATGCTGTTCAGCACTACTCATTAGCACAGCTCGTTGGGACAGAGAAAGGCTACTCACAGCAAAGCAGGATTCTGCTCTGCTGTTGTACAGAACAAGGACAATCTCTGCCCAACTCCCCCCAGCCCACATGCTCAGGATAACCAAAAAGCATCTCTTTGTGCACAAGTAATACAAATATTACACAGCTCACTACAGGGAATCAGAATGAGAGACTAAGCTCTAATACTCATTAACAAATAACCACTGTTTCATTAAGTTGAGCATCAAGGACTGTGCAAACGGAAAACCACAGTGATTTAATACAGATTTCTAGTTGGAACATTATGATACCTGTAGAATACTTTACTAAATTACTGATGTCAGTTGTATTTCTCTTCGAGACTAGGGAAATAGGTTATTGGCACAATAAAACATCTAGAGGCATTTAAAATGTCAGTCTAATAGCAAGAACCAGTAAGGCTTTTAATTACCTTCTGTGCCATTTTTTTAATTGCTTCAGTGGCTGCAGTGCTTAGTGAATTCCTGACAGAGCAGCTGCAACTGACTTAATTTAAAACGTTTTTTGAGCTCTTGGAGGAAGTATTAAGGAATACAACAGAAATCCAGGGAACTGTGTGGGTTATTTTATGTGGTGCATGTGAGGAAACCCTTGACTCACTTTGCAGCATGGGCAAGAATGCTTTGAAGAGCTTGAATGGATATTCAAGCCAGCATTCCCCTGGTCTGGGTCGAAGATGGTGTTGGCTGGCTTTTGTAGGAGCCATGTTTCAGCAATTCAATTTATAGAAAGCAAACCCTATCCCCTGCGGCCCTGGCAGCTGTAGGAGACAGAGCAGAGGCTCCAGAGAAAGTCTGAGTGCCAGAAATTGTCCCAGGACTCTGGTACTTCAAAGAGAACTTACCTTTATCTCACAGATGCATTTGCAGCTCTTGAGATCAAAATCTGATTTTTTCTTCAAAATAGAAAGAGGTTCTATTAACAGGGAAGAAAGTGTAGGAAATTTACCTCCCAGTAAAGCTTAATTTACAGATAACTGGTGCACCCCACCCAAGGACTGTCCTCAGGGATCACACAGGTGGACCTGAAGAACACTAAAGAACCAAGTGAGCTCATATTTTTGACATCAGACAGGAAGTGGCCAGTCAAGCTGGAAACAGTGCCTGAAACACAAGCAACTCAGCTGCAGCTCTGTGTTGCCCACAGTATGGAAGTGGCACATAGGGAATGTCATTTCTCTTTGTCCACAGGCATTTAAAGCCATGCTTGGCCAACCCTTTGGCAGCAGATGCAGGATCAGATTGTCCTTGCTGAGGGTAAAAGTGACTCCAGCAGCACAACATGGTGCCCCTGCATGGCCTGGGGTGGGCTCTTGTCATGGAGACCACAAATACCCTCTTGAATCCTGCCCCCTCACAGCACTGCCAGGAGACATTCCCCTGCCAGCCTGCAGAGACTCAGGTCCCCCAGACCCACGTGCCACCTCTAGAGAAGAGCTCCCACGCTCATCCTCCCCAGCCTTGGATTACCAGGAGCAGTTGGGCACCACTGTCCCATGCAGCTCAGCGCCCCAGCCTCGGCACAGCAGGAGCACAGAGATGTTGGCCCAGTGCTGCTGATGTTTCCTGGCAGAGGGGAAAATTTTCCCAGTTGGGACTGGGAAAATCACAGCAGAGCTGCAAGCCATGGCTCTCTGGCAGGGCAACCCCCTATGCTTTCACGTTGATTTCAGACTACACTGCACTCTGTTAACAAAATGGACTTTTAATCCATTTGAAGAACCACACGGGGCACAGATCCATCTCGCTAACCTCTCTTTCCCTCCTGGGGTTTATCTCGATTAGGTTGTAAAAAGGCATCATTGAAAAGGATTAGCTAACACCTCCTAGCATTGTTTCAAAGGGTGTTTCTACCCTACAAAAGCACAGAAGTATCATTTTCTGGCTAGAATGTGGTTAAGGGAAACTTTTCCTCTAATAACATTGCAGGGAAGGCAGTCTACTCCAGTACATGCAAGAAGGTGAGGACCTCAGCCACACAACTGGTACAAACTAACAGTACCTTATATACTTCAATAATGGGAGTCAGGACAGGTTCTCAGACACGATGATTACGAGGGCACAGGAGAAGATAAAATATCATCCAATGCAGCACATTGATTCCGGTGGACATTTAGAATCACAAAAGAAGACTGCTCATCAAAAATTACTGGACTTTGTGTCAATTCCAAGTGGAAAAGATGTGTCTTTTCTAGCTATTAATTTTTGTCTTACATTAAAACTGGGAGGAAAACATAGGCACTAGGTAGAAATCCACTGGCAACCTTCCTAAACTGAGGTTTTAGTTAAATACACAAAGCAGTCCTTAGAGTGAATATTTAATAGCAGTTTTGAAGGTCAACTATCGTCAGTAAACAGGTTATAAATTACGTTGAAAAATTCTTTTGATGACTCCTGGCAATAAATCCTTTTTGTGTAAACTACAACATACTCTACTGGGTGCTTTCTGTTTTCATTCATACTCACATAAATCAACAGAAAATTAATGGAAATCAATGGAGTTACACTGAAAACAGTAAAATTTTTCCATGTGATTTTTCTAGGAAGTGTAAATTCGTTGCATCAGCTTTTCAGGATTATCATAATTTTGGAAGAACACATGTTGGTGACAAAGTCCACCACATCTTATGCTTTAGTATTCCAAAAATTCATGTTTACCAAATACTTTTCATAATTTAAAATAATATATTTAAATGAGAGGAGATGTCAGATTTTACAGAAGCTGGAGGAACTGGATCAGCATCATTTAGAGTGAGATGGTTTGATTTAAAGAGTTTATTGTTATTTTAACTCAGAACATTGAAAACAGGTTTCAGTTTATGACTCCATCTTACGAGGCAGATTTTAGTCTGCCTGGTACACCATGATGTCTTTTTTGCTTGTTTCAATACAAAGAGATTGCACATTGTTAGATGTGCATGGAGATAAATGCAAAGAAAAAGCCAATATAATACCCTATGTACACAAAATGAATCACTGTCATCAAAAGTAAGAAAGCCTGGCTGCGTGTGAATTATTATTTTGGATTCCCCCCAAAGTCTCCTTGTAACTGGGACAGCTGTAAGATCCTGTGCAAGCATTTCAGTGTCCTGTGGACAAATGCCTTTTCAGAATGAGTGGGTCTCCTTTCTTTTCTTGCCCTCTTATTTTCCCAAAACATCTCCGAGCAATCACTGACTTCTTTGTCAGCTTTGGTTGGACAACATGCTCAGGAGTTGTTAGCAGGTGTGCACTGGAACAGTAGGACTGAAACAGGTTGGTTTTTTTCCCCAGAGGATTAAACTAAAATATCATTGTCTGACAGCAGACAGGTGGGCACATGAAAAACCACCAAGATGTAAGTCACTTCCAGCACAGGAACTTCCCAGCCTGCTGCACAGCTTGACAAGCCGCAGTCACCATCAAGGGTTTTCTGAAACAGCAAAGCAAACCAGGCACTAGTTTTATTTGTTTTAAATCAGAAACCTTCTGGTTTCCTGGTTGCAGTTCCATTTTCATTAAAATTTGATGCAGTCCAGGCATTAAAAAAAAAAAAAAAAGTTTGGCAAATCACACCTTTTGATTTTCTGTGGAATTAAAATAAATAAGAATAGGCAGCAAAATGAAGTCAGCAAGGTATATGGGAAGAAGCAGAAGAGAACAGTAGCACTTTTACAATGGTAAATAACATTTAATATGATAATTTGGATCAGGCTGTGTTGCAAAAGGAACCCTGGAATTTTTAACAGAGGTGGGGAAAAATTCCCACACTTCTCCTAGGTGTATAGTGTGTTGTATTATCAGGGGTTCCCCCTCAAGTCAGGAGGAAAAAAAAAATAAAATCATTCAATATTTAAATACTGTGCTATGAATTTATATGGTAGGAGTTCCAGAAGACCTGTAAAAACAGGATTGGTTAGAATAATTTTTCATACTTAAATTCTGAGACTCATTCAAACACCATAAGCAGTGTACTGGAAGACTACATTTTCTATCTGTTATCTCTGTTTTGATTCATTTGTCAATTTTTATTCATTACTACTTTCATATTGTAGAATTTTATTGGATCATTGACTAATGTTTTCTATTTTTCAGCTTCTGATTAATGGGCTTATTGATGCAAAAAACAACAGAAATTAGAATGAGGAATAAAAAGCAATACAGTAAATTGAGCTTTAATGTTGGTTTCTTTACCAAATTGTCTAAAAATAAAAAATTAAAATATCTGCTTCCATTTATCATTTCACCTACACAAGTTCCAATATCCTATTACTTCCAAGCGATTTTGCACTTGAGACCAAGGTTTAATTACCAGGCTGCTTGTGGTATTGTGATATATTCTCAGGTAGCTATATTACCTGTGATCTCCTAGCAGCATTTCAACGCTTTAATTTTAACCAATGAGACACTTCATTTTACTTCTCCAGGACCTTGTTAAATACACTGAACAACAACAAATTTTTTATTGATCTTAATGGAGGTGTTCAATGTTGACTTCATTTCACTCTGACATTCATTTTAATTCCTTTTATTCCTTGCAGGCTTTAGTTTGGCATAGGACAATACAATTCATTGAGACTCTAATATGTTTAATTATGCTCAGTGGTAACATGTTTAAAATTCATTTTAGTTCTAACAGACGTATATAAGCCAAATGCTTCCATAAAAACCAAAACTCAATAACTGGAGAATCCATGAATTTCAATTCATTCCATGCAACAGGAAGGGAGGGTGATCTCTTTCCCATCTGCATTTTTTGATGCGCTATTTTAGTCCACAAGTTCCTAAATCTGAGGTTCTAACTTCAAAAAGGCAAACTCCGCAGTCTGGAGGCAAGTTGCAATCAGCAAACTATATCAGCTATCCTTCCTTTGGGCACAAAGCTGAACCAGGAGGAAACCAAACCAGCAGATGCCTGAAGACTCTTTTGAGGAAGAGGCCACCTGCCAGTTTAAAACTCGAGAGGTGAATGGGTCTGGAAGCTCTTTGCTCTGCTTACTGTGTGGAGATGGTGGCTGTGCCTGTGAGACAGCCTCACCAGAGCACACTGCAGAGCACTCCTACCACAGCACCTTCTCAATCCATCCATGGATCCACCCTCATTCCTCTTCAGCTTCCCCCATTCTCTCACAAGACCCTGGTGGGATAACAGGGCTTGATGGTAGTACTGGACTTGTCTCATTATACCTGATCAACTTGGTGAGGGAGCACCAGCTCATTCCTTGAGGGGAAGTTGTATAAGGAGCAGCTGAGGGACTTGTCCTGTTCAGCTGGAGAAAAGGAGACCCAGAGGAGACCCCATTACAGTTACAACTTCCTTGGCAGGGCAAGAGGAGGGTCAGGCACTGATGTCTGCTCTGTGGGGACCGGGGACAGGACCCAGGGAATGGTCTGAAGTTGTGTCGGGGAGGTTTAGACTGGATATTAAGGAAAGATTCTTTCCCCAGAGGGTGGTGGGCACTGAACAGGCTCCCCAGGGCAGTGGGCACAGCACCAAGGCTGGCAGAGCTCCAGGAGTGTTTCGATGGTGCTCTCAGGCACAGGGTATGATTCCTGGAGATGGTCCTGTGCAGGGCTGAAGGTTGGACTTGATGACCCTTGGGGGTCCCTTCCAGCTCAGCATCTTCTGCCATTCTGTGATTTTAAACCACTCTTCTGTGTACAGCCTAAGACCCCAAGCTGGCCTGAGAGCTGCCATTAACCTCTGCAGCAGCTCCCCAGGTCTGTCCCTACTGGGTGATATTTAGCAGGGTGACTACCTTTGCCCTTAACCCCTTCTGTGTTGGCCTTCTCAGCAGTTTACTGCCATTTACATTACCCTCTTGTCTATTAGCAGGCCAGTGGCCTCCAGAATGAGAGCAAGGAAAGCTGCAGCAAGGCAGCAGATGCAGCTCAACACTCACCACCAAGTTCAACCACCTCCAGTCTCGAGGACTGTGCCAACATGTGGTGTATGGTTGGGCAATGCTATGAAGAAACCCAAGAGGCAGAAGCACAATTTTATATTAAAGACATAATCACCATTAATTTCACTAATTATCCTGTTCTAATTTCATTTATTTGCAACTCTTGCAGTGTCACTGTGGGTGATTGTGAGCTGAGGAGGATCAGCTCTCTAATAACACTGATGTTGGAGTCAACACTGTACTCATCCATTGCTGCCTGCCATCCAGTTCACTGGCTCATCCTAAAAGCATCCTCCTCTTTGACATGATTTGGGCATGCATGAGAACTCCAGGTAATGCCACCTCCATTAGCTCACCAGTGACTGGGATAATACATGTAATTAAATGTGTATCTTTCTTTTGTTTTTTTGAATGTGGAATTTTGCCTAAACATCCTCTTAGTTTTACATGTTCATTTTCAGTCACAAATTTCCTTCAGTGACCAGAAGATCCTAAAATTAATTTGGTTCTTCTTTTTCTTTTCCCTTTGGCTGTTCTTAACTTGAATGTCGTTATATTTTTTTCTGTTAATGATTAAATTAACAGGTTTCTTGTTCTGGGTAAGTTTGGATCCACCTTCTCCAGAAATTTTTGCTTTCCTGCTTTGATGTGAGTAGTGTTATAAACAGTACTCTAGACAATGGCCAACTCTGCCATATGGAGCAATAAAAATGCTTGGATCTCCTCTTGATTTATAGTGCATAGGACTGGTAATTTAATTCACTCCTCTACTTGATTTGTTTTTCATTGCCAGTACACATTGGGATGAATACTTTAGGGATTATTTTAATACAGAAACACCCAGATTGCTTTATTTGTCTAGATATCAGCACATTTTCCAGTTTATGAATAGCTTTTGTTTGTATTGCTTATTCATTTACCTGGGCTGAATTTAATTTGTCATTGGTAGGTCCTATCATGTCGATGTCTTCCCCAACGAGCTGCACAGCACACGTGGGACATTTGCTTTGTGCACTCCGTGGATGTGAGTGCTGCAACTTGGAGATTCAGTGCACATTAAGGGGCACATTCTGCTGATGCCAGCTGCAGCCTTCCCCTGCACAGGACTATTACTTCAATCTGTCACAGTCTGACTCTAATGCAACATTTGTGTTTTGGCATAAGCCTCGCTCCAACTTCCTTCCTAAAGTCCGTGTTTGTGACACTCAAGCACTAGAACTACTTCAGCTGTCCTTAGTTTTCACCTTTGACTTCAAAATCCCTTTTGGACTACCTTGAAAACTCTTCTAGGAAACTAAATATAATTACCTCTAAGTCTTCAGGAGAGAAAGTGTTTATTTTTTGTATTGAACTGTTAGACCAGCAGTGATTCATCCCTGGGAATTTTCCCTGAGAGAGACAGGACTATCCCATGGACACAGTCATGCTTAAAAGCACATCTAGTTGTCAGCAAGCCTATAACAGTCATCCAAATGTTGCAAAACATTTAAAATGGAACACTTTTAAAATGCTTTTCCGAGCAAAACTCTGTCTATATAACACAGTAAGCCTGAACAACAAACCTATTTATTTAACATGATCTAAGAATGCTTATCACTCATGCTGGCAATTCTGATTTCTCAGACAAAAAAGATAGTCTGTAAAGACCATATTTATATTTTAGTGCTACCCTGAATCACTGAAAACTTTCCCTGATTTAGGTGCACCATAATTTAAATCCCTCTTATCTTCCAAAAGATTTTAGGAGAAGAATTGTACCATCAAAGCCAGGCCTAGAAAATCTATAATATAAGCAATTCTTTTGCCTCCTTTAGAAGGGAATTACTAAAAACAATTGAAAAAGCTAGAGTATAGAAGTGGGGGGAAAGAAATAACAGTACACATGAACATTAAAATGTAGCAACACATTATTCAAAGTTGGAAATTCCCTTCAGCAAATGCAATTGGCTACTTCATTCTCTCTATAAACATTTCCATTTGTCTTCAGACTCCACAAAAGATAAATTTAGGCAAAAGCGATTTTTTTGCCCCACAGACTTCTGAATAAACCTTTTAAAGAATCATTTTGTTTGACTGAGGTTTGATTCTACTTCCCTAATTTTATTGCTGAACATCGAAACACTTCAGAAAATGTAAGGACTAAGAGGGGCAAATAACCTCCACATTTCAGGGGTGCTCCTCTACTATTTGTGGGTTTCTCTCTGTTTGAAGGTAACAACAGTTTTTGGTGCTTGCATAGTGTCCTTTAATGGCTTTGTCTGGGGGTTTTGAAATGATCTGAATCATTTCACACCAGAAGTAATGTTCACTCAGCAGTGCCTCTGCTAGTGTTGTGAGCAGCAATGTTTACTAAGGGATCTGTGTTCACACAGGGGAAAAAGTGGTTTCCACATTCCCTGAAATGCTAGAGTGAGTGAATTTTACTTTCCTGATGGAATAATGTTATATAGGATGGGATTCTTGAAGGAAGCTATCTGGCTGCATTAAATAAAAATTTAAAATAATAAATGCAAGTCAATTCATGCAGATAATTCTGAAGACCTGAAGCAAGACACGTTTCAGTTTCACAAGCTTCACGACACAAGGAGAATCAAAGCACAAGATACAAGAAAAACTTTTACCACTAGTTTATGAACAGAAGATTCAGCATGAAAACGGCCAGGATGTAATATATATTAAAAAAAAAAAAATCAATGAAACACAAAGCAAAAATAGGAAACAGATCACAATAAGCTATGTTGCTTGTCTTTTGCACTTCCATTTTCATAGAGTCATACAATCCTAGAATGGTATGGCTTGGAAGGGACCTTAAAGATCATTTTGTTCCATCCCCCTTGCCATGGACAGGCATTCCTTCCTCTAGACAAAGTTTCTCCAAACCCCATCCAACCTACCCTTGAATTTTAAGAAGTCACTCTCCCTCTTGTATTCCCCACCTTCTGTGCATTTTAATGCTTATTACTATTTTCATTTCCAGAATGACTTGCAGCTTTCAGGAGCCGAGCTTGGAATAGCCAAGTGAGGCTGTTTTTTTGCAGCAAAACAAACTGCACAAAGAATCAGCACTGTATTATCTCTACAAACATGTACTCTTCCTTACTCATTTTGCAGTTCTCAATCTAGTGGATGTCAGGGTATTTAATATGGCCCATTCTTCATGGAGAATAGTCATCCCATTTGCTGCTGTGAGATTGATAGTGCTGTGTGCTATCAATCCCAAAAGCTCTGATGCAGGCCATGGACCTCAACCAAAAGATTCCTTTCTGTGCCATCAATCTCACAGCTCTGTACTCTCTCCAAGTCTTAAATCAGTCTGGTTGATATCTTTCCAGTTTCTGTATTCCTGCATCAGCAGTCTGCCTAAACATGGTCATCATTCACTACCTCTGTTTCAGCAGTGGTTATAAACACAGCGTTGCTTTCTGCAACGTTACACTAATATTATTGTCATTGCTATTTATTTATATTACAATAGCACCCCCAAGGTGATCAGTGCTTTCCAAATCCGGGGAAAACCACAGATTTCATCCCCCAAAGTGGAAGAGCCTTACAGGGATTTTTTTACCCACAGTGGGACTTTCAGACTTAGGCAGCGTAGATAAATACAAACTACAACAGCCTTGTGTTGAGTAACAGGGAAGTGCAACATTTGCTCTCTTGTGGATGTTTCCATCCATAACAACCATAACACACTGAGCTCTGAGGCACCACAAAATGTTGGAGTGGAAAAGCACAAGTTCCCATGGTCTTGACACTACTCATTAGCCAAATCATTAAGTGGCCTCCTCAAATACTCTCAAAAGGCTTTACATGCACTGTGGTCATGGAAAATATTTTGGGTATATGTGAACACAAAAAGAAATATTTAATCATGTTTCTCATCTTCCTTTTTACATTATTTTTTAGGATAAGTTCATCCATAAGATGAATTTTTTATGAACAGGCACCCAATAAAAATACCTTCAGAAACATGGGAGGTAAGAAAAATTCAGTCAAAAGCTTGCAGCTCACATGGAGAACAGTTGAAATGTCTCTCACATTCAAGTCTTAATATAAGCTGATAATTAAAGTCTTTACCATTATTGTTGAATGTGGATTTTAAATCCTTAAAATATGGGAATGTCAAGTCACCTTTCCCACTGAGACAATTTAACAATTGAAATTTATGAACCGTTCCCTTCATTATGACTTCCATTATGTAAGGGGATCTTAATTTTAAGCCCATTCAATTTTTCAGTGGAAGGCTGATGAAATAGTATGAACCATAGCTTTTACAGAGCTGCTTCTGCACCAAAATGATCAGATAATATCCTACACGAGTATTTGTGTCTACACTGCCTTGCTCCTGTGAATCAATGTGTTAAGAACTTCTCTGTTCTGCACTTGGGTGATGCAGGAAAGAAAAGAGTAGAAGGGCTCTGCACAAAGCCAGGGCAGCTGCCCAAGGTGTACCAGCAGCAGCAGCAGCAGCAAGAGAAGGAGTAGCAGCACGACTTCTCCCTCTGTGGCTCTGCTGGGCTGAAGTGCAGAGCCAGATGTGAGTAACAGGAGCCTCCTGTGTGGAGGTCAGAATACAGAGACAGGGGAGCTGTCAGTTTATCCAGCTGAACAGAACCAGATAAAAGGTAAGATTAAAAAAACCACAAGTGATGCATCTCTATTTTTCATTTTTGCTCATCCTTCCCTAATTAATATGCACAATACATATCTCCGGACAGGCACCCTGCTTGGAGTCCCCAAATGAGAATGTGTAATGAGAATCAATAATTTAGTGGAGACTCTATTTATTATTCTATTTTTGCTGCCCATAAATGCTGTCACAAAGACTGAGGCCCCACCACGCTACACACTGGGCAAAATAACTCCATCTGAAATGTCAGTGTCTGCAAATACAGCAGACCATGAACAGACAAGGAAAGGGAAAATAATGCAGATAACCAGCTCAGTGAAGAACTGCAAATTGTACTCATGACTCCCAAAAGGCGATCCACTGCTCTGACTGGGATGTGTACCCTGCAATTTTAGGATTACAGAGCTGTTTGAAAAGATGTGTGATTTTAGTCCTAACAAGCAGACTCTCTACCAGGCAGAGCAAAGCAGCAGACTGAAAATATGAAAGGAGAAATGATCTCAGACAAAACAGAGAATGGAGTGAAAAGAAAATACAAAGTGCCAGCTGATGGAGAAGAGGAAAAGTAGAGTTGGGCTCATCTTGTGCTTCTAGGAGCTGGAAAGGGACTTCAGCGTGGAGTTTGCTCCCCTTTGCTGGTGGAAGAGATGATGCCACTGTGCACAGCAGGGCTCGGTGCCAACGTGTTCACCTGCTGGGTATGGTCAGCAGAGAAGTATTCGGGCTGCTGAAAGCCTGAGCTCTGAAGCTGTGCAGGTTTAACCATAAAAAAGATGAAACTAAATACACAAATCCCTTGCAAAATGCAAGGATCAAAAGGGAAGTTTAGCTAAACAAAGTGCTCCACCAGAAAAAAAGTAGTGATCTGTGAAAAGTTCTTCTTTATATGTGAATAAGTTTTGAGAAGATTGCATAAAAATTTGATAATTTCATATAAAAACACACAGAGGTGAAATTAAAATACAATATTTTAATTGGCCCAAGGAGCTGGATTAAGCAGATGAAGACAGAGATGTTTTTAATTACTGAGAAAAGGTCTCTCACTTATATATTGATTTTCTCTGACTAATTTATATATGTGTGGTCTATGGAGTTCTTACAATGCAAGTTTTTGTAAGCACTATCTGCTGTAAATACCTAATTTCTCACTCATCTTCCAAGGACGAATTTCTTTATTTAATACCAAATTTCTCTTTATTCTATAAAAGGCCTCAACTAGTCACAACTTCAGTCTACAATAAATGTATCCAGAGAACTAATTTATGCCTTTTTCAGATTATAATTACTCATTTTTTATAGAAACTCTATGTTTCCTGCAAGAAGAGCTGATTGAACTTTCACTGCTTACAGCGTGAGACTATAAAGATGCTTGTATGAATGTTACAGTAATATCTTTACAGAAGACAGAAATGAGGATATAAAAGTCTGAAATACAGTTCACTTATATTGCAGTTTAGTGGAAGTGCATGACACTTTATCAGTTGTATAAGTCCTTCTAACTAAATTATGTTACAATGATGATGCCATTAATCATGCCTGCAGTATTCTCCCCATCATAAGAAATATCTCCAATATACTCAGGCTCGGTAAAGAAAAATACCACACACTCATTTATCCTCTATTAAAGAAAAATAATGGAAGCAAGGTAATTACTAGCAACAGTGATGTAAAAGCCAAAACATGAGCATATGCCAAAAACAATTGGGAAAAAATGAACAATAAATTCTATCAGTAAAACTGTTCAGTTTTTCTGCAATAGAGCAAACTATAAAGTGACTCCATAAAGCTGTTAATGTAATGTAAATCAAGGCCTCCATAACCAAGGTCATGCAAAGAAATGGAACTTTCTAAAGCCAGGAAAGCAAAGTGAGAAAAAAAAAAAATCCATGTTCTATGGTATATTATCCCATTTATTAAATAATAATGGCCAAGATGAAGAGAGAAAGGATGTAAAGCAATGTACTGGATAGGAATGGGACAGAGCATTCATCAGTATGCAAAAAACCATCTGTTTAAGGGAAGAATAATTTAAAGGTTATTTAAACAAAAGCAAATTAACTGCAGAGTTCGATATCTGCTTTGTCATTACAATCCACCCTAAACATTAATGCAAAGTGCCAATAACTATCATTTCTTCCACCTCTACAGCATGTGATGCTAGATCACAGAGAGTTTAGAGGAATCATTTAAAATGAGTTACTAAGGCCACTCTGAAAGAAAAATATTTATTGTTGCTTATTGGCTTTCTCTTGGAAGAAGAGCCATTCTATTGCATTGCAAAGAACAACCTTTAATGTGATATTTTATATCTGAGTCCCCACAGCTATCAACCCCCCTGCTCATTTATCACAAAACTCTGACCATAACTGCTGTGATTCAAACACCTCTACAGAAAAAATGGAAATGCCCATGGCAGTGGTCCCAGAAGCCAGGACATGTGCCCTGGGTAGCTGGGTATGCACAGCATTGAGTGGGCCATGGAACACCATCAGCCCCTACACAGCAAAGGCATCACTGCAAAATGCTGCTGTCCTACCCGGTCTGGTGAAAGACTGGGGGATAAACTGGCTCTGGTGTTCAGGAATGAACGTGGAGGTGCCACAGTTCCCTCCACTGGCAAGGCTGTGGTCACTTGGCTGGACTCCTACTCACATGTGAGCTCTGGGAACAGCTGCCTTTGCAGAACAGCAAAACCCCCAGGACTTTCCTGGGGTCATTTTTCTGCCTTGTGACTCAGAGGTCAAAGCCAGAGCACTGAGCAGACAGGCTCTGCTCCTGGCTCATGGATGCTGCTGGCTTTGGGCTTCTCAGCTCCTGGCACTTTCCCTGTGCAGGCTCTCTGCTCTCTGCTTTCCAGAGCACTCCAAGTTCCTGCCTTTAACAGTGTGGATTTCTTGCCTGCTCCACACCTGAGCCACCCTTGGTGTAAGCTGTGCCAGGGAGGTTGGGATGCTGTACTTGTGGGGAAAGCCCACTTCCTCTGCTTTGGCTGAACACCTTCCCACCCTGCAGCTTCAGGCTCTGCTGGAGGCTGAGAGAGTGGTGGCAAACACATCTCAGTGACTTTCTCACCAACTTAGATCACTGCAGAATTTGTTCACATTTAGCATATTTATTATATGCTAACATATCACATGCCCAACACACTTACAGAAGCTAGCACTGTTGTAACAGGCAGCTAAGTAGAAGCCAAACGAAAGCATATGCCACATCAATTTATAATCAATTTGCATTCCTTCATCATTTTCTTAAAATCACCTGTGAATTGAAGCCCTTTTCTATTGATTTAAACAGAGTAAAAGTGTGTGCCATGTGCCTATAGTTTCTGTCAATGCAAATCAGTGCTTTTATATATTGCTGCACAGAGCAGCTAAAATTACTTCAGTAAACAAAATTATTTAATTTCCCAATATATCATCATTACATTAAGCTGAAAGCTCAACATGTTTTGTAAAGGAAAAGAAATGCCAGGAATGACATGTAGAGGCTTCATCTTCCAAACCTGCAATTGTCAAAGGAAACATAATTTTTTTGGCTCTTGCACAATTTATCCTGCTGCACACATTTAAATTTCAGTGTCTGAAAACTTCTTCTGTTCATGTGCTGAAATATTTGCATGAAAAAGCTAAATATGTGCAGGAAGAAATGTGTCACTAGCTTCTGCATGCACATTACAGAAAATTGGAACAAAATTGCCCTGTGGAAAAGATCCCACAAATTTACAGTTGTAATGGTCAAACCCCAATGGCTAAAGAGCAGCATTTAACCATTCTGCAATACATTGGGGTTGTTGTTTGCTTTAGGCTTTTTTTATATGGACTCCAACATATGTGTGGGTGTCTGCATCTTCTGGGCAGAACATGAATTAGATCAGATAAAACACATATCAGCTCAACAGGGTGCCCCAAAACACTCACCAACAACCCATCCTTTGCTGCATTTGCCATCTTAAGCAAATTCAATTTCTTTCTTTGTGATAAAAAAAGCCAGTTCAAAGCAGATAACATCTCACAATAATGAGTCCCAAAGCTGCAATTTAACACAAACTGAGCAATTCCATTATACAACACATCCAGTTCATTAAAAACAACAAGCCAGCTTGTATATGATCTGTATCACCACAAATCAACCATCAGCAAACTAAGCTACTGGGAAATGCATGGTCCAGTTGAAAGAAAAAAAAATTAAACCATGTAATCACCTCAAATGACAACTAATTTAGATTAAATGTTCAGATGAATTTACGTTTAAGAGCCATTAATAGTGAGATAAAAGCTGTTTTTTCTAGTAAACTTTAAAATACCTTAACTCAACCCCATATTAATTATAATGTATTCATAGTAAATATAGTCACTTTTAATATATTATTTCATATATCTGATTTTATTAAAATATATGGCTTATAGTATCAGAGGTCTGCTAACCAGTATTAGTTTATTTACTGGAAATCTGTGTAAAAGACAACAGAAATCTATTTACAAGGTATCACTAAATAATTTGGACTCAGTCCTTCATTTCATGAGCTACTGGACACCTGGCAACTCTCATTATCTTTAATGAGAAGCTTCCAACCCTTTTCAAAATATGAATACTGGGCACAATGGGCCCCCAGATGAAGTATCCTATATATTTTAGCATTCACACCACTATAATGCTACTGGCTATGTTGCATTATACTTGCTTCACCTTGCTTAATGGAAAGAATCTATCAGGTTTAATGCTAATGAAATATTTTTAAATTCCTCTAGGCTCAATAAAAGGCAAGAGATGTGGCCAACACACACTGTTCAAGTGGTCAACTCTAGTTTTAAAGCAACAATATACAGCCCTTTCTTACAGGTTTACCATTTTAATTGCTCTCTCTAATCCAATTTTACATCTAATAGACCATTCAGAATGCTTTGAAAAGAGTGTACATGTTACTGCAGCAATTTGGTTACTGCCTTACCATCCATCTATGGAATTACTTGCTGTCACGGTGCCTGAATGTTTCCAGGACAAGAGGTGGGAAGGGCAAAATGAGACAGGGAATGTCCCAGCTAGGCTCTGTGCTCCATACTGCCCATGTGCAGGGACAAGATTTCTGGGAGTTCAGATTTGCAGTTTATGCGGCCATTCCCTCATCTCCTGCACAGGAAAAGCAGTAGCTGGGTTATTCTGGGGGTTCTTTCACATGCAGGTAACACAAGTTCCAGTCTGTTTCTCTAAATGCCACAGGCTGTGTCTTTTCATGGCACCAGGACATTACAAAGAGCAGAATCCATGACAAGTACAAATCACAGCCACTGACAGAAAAGACCAGATTTACCCAGCAAGGAATTGCACCAGCAGGCAAAAGGACACTTCTTGCAATAATCAAGGCTACATCACACCAGCCTAACAGGGAAGTGAAGGGAACGATATTAAAATCACCACTGCTGACACACCAAACACAGCAAAGCTGTGCTTGTTACAAACTTAACTCATCCCCATAAGAAAATCTACTTTAACTTTCCTGATGCTCCTTTGAGGGCTGAAGAGGGGGCAGTGCTCCCATGGGGCAGGATGTCTGTGAGACTCCAGTTACCTGGTGTGACCTTTGCTTGCCTTGATGGTTTGAGAGCAAAGCAGGCCAGAGTTGTGTGCCTTGCTCACAGCAGTGGTTACTGAAACACAGCTGGGAGAAGAAAGCTGGATGCTACTTTCAGGACTTCTTGGGGTCACTAACTTGGGGTTTGCCTACATAACAGATGTGGGAGAGTCCTCACAGAGTCTTGGATGGTCATATGGGTACTAGGGATGATTGAATACAGCATTCATTTCTTTACAAATAACGGCAGCACGAGCAGAATAATGTTATTAAGCATCTAAGAGATTTGGAGAAAGCACAGTACTTGAACTTTGGCAAAGCCTGAGGAATGTCTCTGCCTTGACACTGCCTCCAGAGGCTGCCTGACCTCAGGAAGAAGAAGCAGCAACTCATTTTGTAGGAGGGAGAAGAGTGAGGTGGACCATGTACCTTCCTCCACACAGGTTTCTGGCTCAGCCTTACTGCAAAAAGGCTAGTATAAAGCTGTGGGGAAGCCTTAGTGGGTTCCCTTCCTCCTGGTACAGAAATCACACCAAAGGAGACTGTTAGAGCTACCAACATGCTGGGACATTAAGTCACATGATTTTCAAACAGCTAAACATTAGGCACTCATGCCACAGACATTATAGAATCAATAACAGTTCAATAGGCAGTTTTTTATAGTGAGATCCATGGTATTCCTGAAACAGGCAAGAGGTGACTTTAAAGACTTGTTTCCTTTTCATGAAAAATTCTGAAGATTGGGTTCATACTCATTTGCATACGATAATCAACTCAGAAGAGAGGTAGCATTAAGAGAAAAACTGATGAAGGTGAAACTTGAGACACATTTGTTTAAGATACTTTCTCTGTTTTGAGAGTCTTGATGTACTGACTGACTCTCTCCCTTTTTCAGAAGTGACCATGGCACAGAAAGAAGATTTATTTGTATTTTTTTTAACTTGTACTACTTCTCCTATCTGTGCTTACACAACACCTTGTAAGTGTTAAAGGTCTAAATACAAAAACAATATATAAAAAACATAGAAAGGAACAATTTCAGTATGAAGATAGTTTTAGAGACAGAGAATTGAAATCTTAAGTGTTTCTTCCCATATAAATCTGAAAAATAAATATCAAGAAATTAAAATCCAGAAATTTCATTTTTGCAACAATCAAAGCCTCACTTGGTTTCAGTGTTTTCAAGAGCCCTTAATTTCTCTGAAACCACAGCAGTGAACCTCAAAATACTCCTGGGTCAGGGAATATGTTAATCCTGGGTCAGTCCCCAGTGGCAGAGTTAGAGAAATTTGCCTGATAGGCTCCAGTGATGCCCAGTAAACCTGCTCCCTGCAAGTGCTGCCAGTGCAGCAGGAAGAAGGGATTGGGAGAAATCTCTGCCGTTTTCAGCTGGGATGTTTCAATTTTATGGCAAGTGAATCTTCTCCTGCAGAATGACTGTGATGGCACGTCCCCAGCCCTCAGTCTGCTCTTATCTGCAATGCTTCCTTGAACAGGACCAGCAGTGAGCAAAATCCTGGAGGCTTGGATCACTCAGGCTGATAAGGACACATTCTGCAGCAAGGGATGTGCTTCCATGGAGTGGAAAACGTCAGAAAACACACTGAAATGTGTCAGCTATCAGCCACCAAAGAAACACAGACCCCTTTTGCCTTTAGGAGAGAGTGGGATGGCAGGATTCAAAGATGTGAAAAGTGTTTAACAGCCTCCGCCTGCTGATCTGTGCACAAGGCTTTCACACAACATCACACCTTGCAGACTGGATTCTGAGATGTTCAGCTTGCAGAAAGGGAGTTTGTGGATAAATACCTAATTGTCACAAATACATACATAATTCAGCAGCTTGCTTAGTTTTGAGCAGGGTCCCAAGCCTGGTGTCTTATCTAAAACCTGGCTTAGGCCAAAACAATTACAGATTTTCAAGTAAGCTTCCAGTTGGCTGGAGGGGGAAAGAGAAGGACGAGAAAAACCTGTTCTAAATAAAATGGACTTCTGGTGCCAGGGAACAGTGTTATCTAGTCTTTGTATCTTGGCCAGTTTTTCAGTGCTCAGAGATGGGATCTATAAATTGCATTCTATAACAGGTTTTTTTTTTAATATTTAGAGAGATTGATTGTCTCCAAAGAGAGGATGAGAGAACCTAAACAGAGGTGCTGAACAATGTCTCACAAACACAGTACTTACAAACACATACACTTTAGTTTAGTTAGAAAGGTTTTGCAGTGTCACTTCCAATTCACAAAGGATTTTTGGTTAGCAGATCTTCAGGTCAGCCAAGGTTTCAGCATCATTGCACTTATCAGTTGTTCAACCAAACCCAGAGCAATCTTGAAACTGGGATAATCTTATAACCACTTATTACACAAGTTTTAGTCCTTAACTGTAAAGATCTTCCTACTATTCCAACTGAACACAGTCAATAACCTGAGCAACACCACTTTATGACATAGACAGGTATTACATGGTGTCAATAGCATGTAACACGGCACCTATTACCTACAGCAATTGGTAGTTTTAAGTTTTCTGCTAAGGAGACAAAGTGAGGGTATTTTTGCAGACATGGATTTTAGTGCTGTTTCCATGACTTAAAAAACCTGAAACTGTGGATTTGCACGGATACAAGTTCCACTGCTTTGTGCTTACTTTTTTTTTTTTTTTCTGGAAAACAGTAAGTGATTTCTACTTCGGCAAAGCTAGAAAATGAGGTGACCAAGAGCTACAGAGTTGGTTTGCAAATGTAATCTGTGTTTCCTTTACTTGGGAGTGGACACAGAAGCAAGGCAAGCCTTTGGATACAAAACATACCATGTACCATTCTCAGCAGAAGCTGGCAGCACTATTTCTCTAGCATTGTAAATTTTGCTGGAAATAAAATGAGAAATTACTAGCTTTCCAGATTCTATACATTGAGAAGTGATATACAGTATGAAATATTGCTTCTCAGATAAAGCAGCAGCCCTCGCCTCCAACTCTATACTACAGCAGTCACCAATGAAATATAATTGCTGGCAAGAGAGAGGTAAAAAATGAAGCAGAGGGTTAAGTATGAAACTGCCAGTAGGCAGGCAGACAGGGAAGCAAAAGGAAGCAATCTTCTCACATGGATTAGCTTGTTTCTCTCTGCTAACTTACCACAATTAATACTACATACATCAACAACTTGAAATATAAAATAGAGAAGATAAATCATTTTGGTAGGCTATTGCTATTGACTCCAATTGGAGCAAGGCATGTAGTAGGCTCAGATGCTCTAATTCAAGCAAACATTAAGTTCCTCATATTTGTCATACATTTAATGCCTTTTTTTTTTTTTCTTCATAACTTCTGTTTCTGAATAACGTTGAAGAATGAGAACACAAGATTCAGTTATTTTATATCATCACCATGAATTCCAGCAGCGGATTGAAATGGTAAAAGTAAAGCAGCCAGCTCAGTGAATCGTGCA
Source organism: Formicarius rufipectus (assembly GCA_013399695.1). NCBI lineage: Eukaryota > Metazoa > Chordata > Aves > Passeriformes > Formicariidae > Formicarius > Formicarius rufipectus. The sequence goes on from VXAU01001192.1 coordinate 3,966,277, forward strand.
CAACTAGATCCTCATGCTCTTAACTGGACAAGCACTTCCTTTTTCTTTTTTCTTTTTTTATTTTTTCCCATTTCATTTTTTTCTATATGTTTGGCTTTCAGAGTTGGCTCTCCAGCTTCATCTTGATCTTTGCTATGACTTACTTCACCATGTAGCTGAAAAGTAGGACTAAAATTCTGGCTATCCCTACGTTTGCAGCTGGCTTTAGCCCTAGGTCGTGGCCTGTGTGATCTCTGGAGCCCCAGGCAGGAGCTGACATTACTCAAAATAAACCTATACATTCTGAACTCACAGAGATAAAAAGTCCTGTTCCTGACAGCAATTTTTAGATCCTGTTTCTGGAAGCTAAATGCCAGCTGAGAACCTGGCCAAGATTGCCAAACTAGACAGCACTGTCAATCTCAAGTCACTTCTCTGAGCTTCTCAGACTGTTAATTGCACCTTGTAGTTGGGCTGTGCATGGTTTGGGACAGGACTGATCAGAAGGCAGAAGTTTGCAATTATTTTTTTTTATTCTGAAATATTTTTAGCCCATCTTTTACCTGAAAGCTTACATATTAAACCCAATTAAACATGCACTTTGTTCTTTAAAAATGAAACTCAGTATCAGTCACTTTCCTCGTTTTATCTCTTCAGTGCAGTGGTACTGCTGGAGAGAGAAGTAATTAATGAAGAGAATCACAAAGTTTCCAAAGTGTTTCCTCTTCACAATATAATCATGATTATATTAATATAGTGTTTTTTTGAAATAAAAATCAAGGCAACTCAGGCCTGTGAATGTTACTTCACAGGCAAAGAAACCTTTATTAGCATTCTCTAGCTGCTGCTGCAGTTCTTTCAGGGAAGTTTTATTGCTGCAATATATATTCTCAGGTCTGCTACTAGATTTTTGTCTTGTTTATGGAATTTAAATGGTGTATTAGACTAAATTCTTCACTCTGCCTCTTTCCAGAAACAGAGATCCTAGACAGATGAGTTGATGGGAAGAAAACCAAATAGAAATAAAAACACTAACGCTTTGGAATTAGAATTCAGTAAACAGCAACATTTGTATCAGATACCAAATTCTCTGCTGACCTCTGCTGAAGCTGTTGTGGGAGCAAGAGCAAGGGAAATGTGGTCAGGCAGCTGCAGGAGCCACGTGTGACCCCGACCCCAAACTGTGAGGGTGAAGCACCAGAACTGCAGCTCTGCGAACTTCAGAGCAGAATCACAGAATCACACAATTGTTCAGGTGGGAAAAGACCTTGAAGATCATCAAGCCCAGCTGTCGAACTCGGCACCATCACCATCTTCACCGTTAAACCATGTCCTCAAGTGCCATACCCACACATTTTTTGAATGCTTTCAGGGATGGTGACCCCACCACTTCCCTGGGCAGCCTGTTCCAACGCTTGACAACCCTTTCCAGGAGAAAAGTTTTCCTAATATCTGATATAAACTTCCCCTGGCACAACTCGAGGCCGTTTCCCCTCTCCCTGACACTTGTTTCCTGGGAGAAGAGACCGACACGCAGCTCACAACAACCTCCTTTCAGGTAGACACTTTGGCCAAGTGGAGCCTTCTCTCCTGTCCTACATTTCAGGAGGGATGGGGGCAGGGAGTGCCTGCCTTTCCCCGGGGTTCCTCTCCATCTGGTAGCCACCTTATGTAAGTCAAGTCACACTGTGGCCTCTCCCTTGTTCAAACAGGAGCAGACAGCTTCTGTCCCTGCAGCGTTTCAGGCCCCAGGGCTCAGTTTTAAAGCCAGAATGACTCCACTGAGTTCAGGGGGGTTACACTAACATTAAAATGGAGGAGTCTGAATCTTTGAGTCCTCAGTACTCCAGTCTTGCTGGCGTTATTTTATTTATTCAGCTCATCTTTCCAGAAAACATCCAATTTAGATAATAGCTAGTGGGAGAAGCAATCCCCTTTAGGGATCAGCAGTGGTTGTTATATGATTTCTGAACAACTATTTTCTCAGCAGCAAACAAGTCTGCAACTGAAATAGTACTTTTTCAGCATGTGAGAGTACAGCTTCCAGAGCTACTTAGGTCTGCTAGGGCTGAGGAAAAAGCAATAGGTTCATAATGCAAGATTAAGTCATTCCTAACAAATTCATAGTTTACTTGGCCGCTTTTTCTCTTGGTTAGATTGTGCCTCTTGACCACAAAAGGCCAGGAGACACAGTGCACTGATGTACCCCCAGTCTGAAGAGGGGCTGAGGAAAGGTTTTATTTTAAGAATTTCCTGCTGGCTGGGCTGCTTGCATGTTGAGGCTGTAGCACTGTCTGTGACATGGCTACTGGCACAGGTGTCCTCACGATTCTTACACTTCCCCCTACCAAAGCCACTTCCTTGCATGACACAGCTTGGTGTCTGGATGCCAAAATACATTTTTACAATTAGGACATCTTTTCAGTTTCTTCTTTCTCTGAGGTTTGTCTAGACTACTATTTTCATGGAAAAGTTCAGTTAACATCACTACACTCCTCAAAAATAGCTATTAAAGTAATGTAGATTTTCAAAATAAAAGCAAGAGAAATATTTTATTTTCCAATATATCAATTTAATTTTAAAAGGCATTCTCCGTGCTTATATGACATCAGGAATATATAGACAAACATCCTCAAATTTCAAGAAAATATGTTTTGCAATTAAAATACTGAGAAAAAAAGTCCAGACATATTAGGGCCACTGGAAATTGTTAATAACATCAGTCAATGCAATTAAATCTGATTGGATTCCTTAGCCTGATCATACGACTTGTATACCCATGGATGAGAAAGTCAAAAGTCAGAGTGGGATCTTCTGGCTTTCCATTTCTTGTTGCTAACAAACTGCCCTGCCTGTAGCACTGCTGTGGTGGCAGCTGTGTGGGGGGATTGAGAGTTTGATGTCTCCACACACAGAGTTAACGAATCAGTAGGTGGATCTCTATTAACAATTCCACTGATGATACACAAAAAGCAGAGTGAATTTAACCAGTCTTCTTTGATTATGTGAATTTTCCGATAAAAATCAGAAAATAAATCAAACTAAACCTCTCTGATAACATTTATTAGAAATGGCATTTCTCATTAGCTACTTTTCATTAATTCACTTCTCTTTATTTTGGTGGGCCTAAATTGAAGCTCACTTTTTGACAGCAGTCAGGAAAGTTAAGAAATGCGCAAGGAACATGTTTGTAGACAGAGCTATCCAGCCATCAAGGTCAGTTTTGGGTGTCTGCCTGAGTCTGCTGCTCCTGTAGACCCAACACTTCTCCAGAACTTAACTGATGCCCACATTTCAGGCCACAACCCATAACTGTGGGACAAAGTGACAAAATTCTCACAATAATGAGTTGTTTACATGTGGAGAATTAGGACAGTAAAAAGGAAATAGATAAATTAAAAGATGCTTATAAAAACTCTAAGTTCAGGGCATGCACAGCAGTGCCACTAAGATAAGCTGGAGGATCATGTCAATGTCAACAAGCACAAATAATCCCCATAATATTGGCTGGGATCATCACTGCAGAAAATGACCTGGAGTTCTTGGTCAACTGCTGGATCAAGCACTGAGCAGATTGGTCTCAGCCCACAGCTGATCCCACCTTGAACTGGAGACCTCCTGAGGTTCTTTCCAATCTGAATTACTCCAAATTACTTCTATGAAACTCTCAAACAAAGTGGCTAGAAGCTTGTTAGCTATTTAAACATTCTCCTTGGCCCAGTGCAATCCCATCCTACCAATAAACACTGAATGATAGAATCTTGGGGAGTGTGTCAGAGTCTGCTGATGATTCAAACCATCACTTTGACTGGATATGAAACACACTCTGGGCACTTGCACTCAAGTACACATTAACTCAAACATATCACATGCACATCTACAGCGTCGTGAGAGTATGGATGATTTTACAAAGACCTTTGGACTCACAGGGATACCATTAACAATCTTATCAAAATCCTTGGCACTAACACAGCCCAACCTTGCCAACAGTTACCTTGCCTCCTAGTAGCAAAACCTCCTAGGCCAGACTTGCATTACCCCTCGTTCTCTCTTTGAAAAGCTTTAAAAAGAGCTACAAGAAATTTATGCAGATTTTGAAGTTTTCAAAGGGCTGGAGTCACTGCAGCAGAGAGCTGGTTTTGAGCAATGGCAAACATATATTCTTGGGTCATACTTAGTCTTGGGGACTTTGGGATAAAATTGATCTCAGGAAACAATTGCTAATTTCCATTGACTTGCATTTCTGGGGCATGCACAGCCTCCTATAAAACTTTTACAAGAAGCAGGAGTTTCTGTTCACCACTCTGCAGAGGAAGTAGTTATTACTTTAGGACTTTTCTTAGTGGCAAGGGTTGAGCTAACTTCAAGAGAGGGCAGGTTTGTTGTTATTCAACAGGCAGTGTCTTTATTCTCTTGAATCTGTGCAACACTTGCTGCAATCACATTTTCAATAAGAAAAGCCTATATTACCCCAGAAGCCATAACGAAGCTCTAAGCAACTGTTCCTTGTTCAGTTGTAGCATCAGATACACACAAATATCAAAGGCTATTTGCATGATATCCTTCATTAGCAAAGGTTAGTTACACCTCTTGCACTTGTAAGGTTCTTGGCTCTTATCTCTAATTACGTGCTGGCTTGCCCAGCTGCACAGGAAAATTGCATTGATACAATCTCCAGAACTCACTTACACCTGCGAGAGCAGGTTTGATTTAAATTACACAGATATCACTGACTCTACCTCAGGAACCCTGAGATCAGAATTTGCTGTCTATTATTAATAATAAAAAGGTTCAGAATGGATTTGTCATGGAATGTGAAGCAGGGCAAACTGTTCCTCTTGGGATGTGACCTCTGAGAAACAGATTTGCTCCTGCGCATTATCCGAATAAAAACGTTGTATGAAACCCACTGAAGTCAATGGAAAGATGCTCAGGGGACCAGACTGGCAGATCCAGAACTGGAGCACTACTGCATTAGCTCCCTGACAGCTCTACCAGTCCTGGAGCACAACTGCCAAGCCAGAGGTTTGCAGCAGTTAGGAAATGTCTAAACTGAGAGAGATCCTAAGGCTTTGGGGCTGGACTGGGGACATGGAAGAAGCCTGAGGACTAGAGAGAGAGGTATCTCATTCATCAGACTGAGGGATCCTAAAAATAGGTAGTTGTGAGACTCATAAGTCACAGCCAGCTATCCATATAACTACTTGCAGTTACTAGGACATACAACTACTCATAGCTAGTTGTAGAAAGGAAACTGATGAGTTGAGCGAGTTGCATGTGGTTGTACTTTGAGCAGGCAGGAGATAGGTAAGTCAGGATGACAGGGACATTGCTTGTTTCCTGGCAGGGAGAATTGCCCTGGAGCTGGGATAGTTTGGAGGGCAAGGATCAAGCTCTCCTTCACTGGACAAAGTTCTGGTAAAGGAACTGGGGCATCTGGGAAGAATATCAAAATGCTTCTCCAACTTCTGTGACCACCACCTGCCATGCCATCTGCTGCTGCCAGTGCCACCTGGGCAAATCACTGCTTGGATGGAGCACCAGGGGCGGCAGCCACAGGAAGGGCAGAGATGACATCCCATAAGCCTGAAGCCACAGAGGTCTCTAGAAAGCACAGGCAGAGCTGTTCCCCCTCTGACCAGGTGTGCCAGAGCCATCGCACACACTGCAGTCACCAGAGATGAGTGAGTGACATTTGACAGCTTTGACCTATGTTACATCTCTGTGCATAATTGTATTTTTCCTAAATCAGGTGAGATGGTGTGAATTCAGATATTGACTTTGATTCTCAGGCTGTTAAAACCCTCTCTCATTTTCATGTATTTCATATAACTTGAGCATACTTTTAATTCAACAAGAAATAGTATAGATGAAAGTTCTCTGAGTTGGTTTGCTTATCTACACTCAGTGTTCAACTACATCAAAGACTTCACACATTTCAGTGCTAAGTCTGATAAAAATATGTTTTAAACACAAACAACTGTTAAACACCTGTATTTTCAAATAAGTTTAGATTACATTTCAAAATTTCTATAATGAATATACTGTCCAGTATTGCCTAACATGTAGAGAACCATCTCAAGGGGTAATTTATCTACTTTGTGACTTTGATCTGGACATGATTCATTTGAGTTTGCAGAAGAACAAAATTGAATTGTAATGCTTCCTAACTTCCTAACATGGTTTTTAAGGCTAGAAAATGGCTGTTTGCAGCAGAAAAGTCAGATTTAGCAAATACAGTTAAATGCTTGTGCTGTTTGTATGTGTAGAGCAGGTGAGACAGTAAGTTTGACCACAAAATTGCTTCACTCCAAGATACTGTTTTGATTCAGAGAACATGTAACTTGAACAAATAGAAGTTGTGTTGCTTGGTTATCATGTGTACTGTCAAGTTGCAATGAAGTGCCTTACACTTGTGCAGGAGGAAAGAATCTCTGATGTTGCTCTCTACAGCTCAAGGAACTTGAGCTCTCAGGAGAAATATCCTCCATGGCCCAAGTGGATTGTGTTTCCAGGTGACTCACCCAAAGTGACATGCTTTCTGCTGTATTTCATGGGCTGGTAGAGGAAGAAAGAATATTTTGGTTCCAAGAATGATCTGTAGACAGGAACTATAAACAGTAAGCTGCTGCAAAAGATAAAATAGAAATGGTCTAAATGTCGTAAGAAATGCTGGTAAAGGGTCAAATGTTTAGATTAAGAAAAAATTCAGACACTAAACTCAGAGGCAGATTTCTATTGACAGTATCAAAATGTTATTGATAAAAAGGAGCACCTTACCAGTACAGAAGAGTTGCTGTGCCTTTTCTTAACCAAGACTGTGTTATAATCTCTCCCTGACAAACAGCCAGAGCCTCTTGGTTTCTACTGGCCCAAGTCTTGTAGACATGCCAGCTTCTCACATGGGAAACCAGTTCATGAACCCGAAAACGGCAAAGGAACCAAGCCAAATGCCATATGGACACACTGCCAGCTCCAATGCTTTTGCAAGTCTTGGTGTGCCTTTGGAAGTCTGGGTTGAGTGAGTTCTTTCTCCCGCTCAAGCACTGTGTCAGACATCTACAAGGTCAAGCCCTGGGAGCACTTCTTGAGTAAGAGAGGATGTCTTTGACCTTAATGCATTTATTTTTTAGTGCAACAAGTCCAGTGATTACCAGAATTACACTAGACATACTCAGCTATTAAATGTTTGCAATACAGTTGCCTCAGGAAAGGTAAATAACATAGAGATGTGATGAAATGAAACACAGTCATCTACAAGAGGAGGAGCATGGTGACTTCCACAGCTTGATACTGAGAGGTGCTTCTGGGCTTGTTTCCAAGAGACAGTATTAATTAACAAGTCTATCTAGGTCCTGATTTCAGAGTCCTCCAGTAATATTCAGTATTGCAAGAGATTGCAGCAACCTGGATGGCTCTTACATAAGATCCACATTTCACAAAGGAAGATGTCCATTGTGTTTCCCAGCCAAAAGTAATAGCAAGCTACAAGAACTTTCTTTGCCTGTCTCATCTCATTAGTTTTGACTTGCAGTGATCACCCCCATAAGACTTCAACATGCACTGAACAGTGGCTATGTTGCCTCTCCAACCAGTTCTGAGTGACACATCTCTGGCACAGAGTCCAAATTAGAAGGCATCATATGTATCAAAACTGCTGCATTAACAGTAATTTAATATTAAACTAATAGTAATTTAATTTAACTGGCAATTTTTTCCTCTTTTTTATCTTATTAAACAGATCAAGTAGTGTATATATTGAAAATGCTCTGTTCCATTGTGGTTGCTTTATAAATATGTTCCTATTTCAGTGAGGTTACAGAGCACATAAAATTTTCATATAACTGAAATGAGCTGTGTAGGGTAAAAGTAAATGCCAGCAGGCATCTAAATATTGTAGCATCTGTTATATTTTACACTCTGTGATCACAAATCTTATAAAGCTTCACTGCATTTTAGCAGCATTCCTCACAAACTATTGAAGATTGATGACTAGTGTAATTGCCATATCTGATATGCTATCATTTTTAATATACTGAGCTACTGCAACTGCCCCTCTCTTCATACTATCAACCCATGTCTATTTTATGTTTCCACAAAGTGCATATTGTACCAGCATCCAGTTCTATCATTACCACCTATTTTCACACATTGTAGTGTTATCTTAATTTTCACTGCAATACATTGTTATATGGGAGCACAGACAATACCTGATAATATGCAGCAAGATAAAACATGACCTTTCCTTTTATAAGCAGCTCATTCTACATATTTCAAACATATTATATTTTTTTTTCCTTTTCTTGTTGCTTATTATGTGTACTTTCAAGATAAGACTGGTTCATAATGGGTTAGGCTGATGAAAATGGACTTCCAAATTTTACATACCTTTGCAGATTATATTATTCAGAAAGAACAGTGGTACCTATGCATATGCAAATTTATCAGCAGATTGGGAATTCCTAAAGTAAAAAACCCAACCTGGATTTAGAAGGAGATCAAGAATCCTAACAAAATAGAGTTACATGCATAATGAATATCTATTTAGAAGCACAAACAATTACCTCATCACCTTTCCATCCATCCTGTTGACTAATGATGTGCACAATCTGAAGAAGAAATTAGTCTTCAAGAGCAGCAGTAGCACCTTGTTGATCAATTCAACAGAGAGCTCACAAAAGAGAAGCAGATAAAATACATTTCCCTGGCTAATCAATTAGAGCTCTCATTTGTCATCCCCAGCCAGCTTGTTACTCCAAACTGCATTTCAAGTACATGCAATTGTCTTTGCTTTATTTTCTAAATAAACACAACATTTCTGGTGGTGATGAGAGAGCAGTGTCAGTCAGAACTAGCTGTTGATCCCCCCGCTAAGAGAAGGCTTTTCATTTACAGACATCCAGTTGCCATACAGTTAGTTCCGACTCAAAAATATCAGAGGTTTAAACCAAGAAACATAACCTACCCTTTCATGAGTTGTTTGAAGACAGGGGACATATTAACTGTGGTGAATATCTATTATAACTCAGGCTAAAATCTGGCAGTGGAAACCCATGTATGAATCCTTCACACAGAAAGCACAGCTGGCTACTGCTGAATTCCCCATGGGACCAATAATTTCTTGGTTTGCAAAAAGATACTCTCAAGGCTCTCCTGAGAATAGAAATTTCTATAGATTGTTTAAGTCACTCATCTTACTCTTAGAGGGATTGTAAATGTGTATAAGCACTTATGGGTATAATAAATTCAGAGGAAAGGTGTCAGTCTTTGAATAACAAGTCAACCTCTTTTGCATCTTTAATAAATGGTTCTGTGAACAGTATGCAAAGTCACACGTTTCTCATTAGCTGAAAAAAATGAGAATGCTTCAGAACAGCAAAAGAAATATTAAAACACTGAACATCTGCAGAGATATGGTTTAATGAACAAAGAATATTGAAGGCACTCACTGTCCTAATTTCCACTAAGTTGACAGACAATGCCCCAAAACTGCCTTTCATATCCAACATTAACTAATAAGCTAATCAGAGCAGAACAAGCCATTTGTGTAGGACTTTAAAATAAAGAATGGCAAGTATAGTTCTGTAACATATGTAGCATTTTGTTTTTGTTTTTAAACAAGAGAATGATTTGTTTTGCTAAAAGATGCACACACTTATGCTAAATAGTCTGTTCAGTATAAAAATGCCCAGATTCATCTAAAATGACTGTACATTTTGTCTGAGCTGCAATAAACTCGACAGTTGTGAACTCTGGCCAAAATTCTTTGCAAAGCTTGTAAGATGTAGCTTGCCATAGCTCTGCCATTTGGCCACTGAGTTTATTTTCTGTGGTGACCCTCCATGCACCCATCAGTCTAGCATCAATAGGTGCTTTGCAAAAATGTCATTTTAAAATGCACCACAGTACCATTCAGTGCATTTACTACAGAGACTAAGCTTTACTTAGTAAAAAAACCCTGTGTCTGGTTAAAATACCTATTGCATGACCCTGTAGAAGTATTTAATTAGAATGAGGTACCATGATAGAGATGTAAGAGAAAGGAGGTTTACTCTGAACTTCTTTTTACCCAGAACTGAATTTGCAACCATGACATTCCATGTTTCTTGTGGCTTATAAATGTGAAAGTGATCTGAAAATATGTTTGTGGAGATATTTTGAAGTCTGTCTTCTGTGATCATCTGCTTGACTTCTGCATCCTTCCCATTTCTTTCAAAATGCCAGTTCTTTGGAGCAAAGGCTCCCAGACTGTTGTAAGGATTCTAAGACCAGTGCTGGGATTAATCATAGCATGATTTGGGACTTCAGTGATAGTGTGATTTAGTACAAATCACACACTATGTAATCAGAAACCATTCTAAATTATACTAATTATTGTAGTCATTAATTTTTAGTAGAATCCCTCCTTGAAAATATATGTACAAGCAGGCATTTAACATTTAGCATATTCAACATAATTTTATCTAGGCAATGAAACTATAGAAGACTAAAAATAATGAACTCAACTGAACCATATCCAAACACATAAAACTAGAGTCTATTGAGAAAAAAAGAAAGTTACTGCACAACTTTTTAAACACAGAGTTCAGTCATGTAGCTAATTAAATTTCTGTGCTATTCCCAGGTAAGGAGGCTAAAGTCTTTTAAAGCAAATACACCACATGGCCATTCTCCTCAGTGCCCTGGTCTGGCCAGGTAACACACTGGGTACCTGAACAGCGATCCTTTACCTCACACAAAAACTTCTTCTTGTAAGAAACACAGTTGGAGTAGGGAGCTCTGCTCAGAGGGGATAGAGCCACCATTAAGCACTGAATTAAATTGCAATGGGTCTCTGAATTTAGAGGTGCAGAACTCTTAGTGGAGTTTTTGTCTTTTTTGTTTGTTTTTGGTTTTTTGTTTGTTTGGGGTTTTGTTCCCTATAACAATTCCCCAACCCAGTACACTTTACAGCTGCAAAAACAACCATGCTGAACCAGGGGAAGGGCTGTATTTTTAGCAGCAGCACTCGTCTATGGCAGCTAAAGGTCTCTGTGGAACTACTGCTCCAGACTAAAAAGCCAAATTTGCAGCAGAATGAAAAGATGCTGAAGCGAAGACTTCACCTCTGAGATTAATTTAAACAAAGGTGTCCACCTGCAGACGGGTAGTTGAGAGGCCTGGAGGCACAAACACGGTGGTTTCTCTCACCCAGCTGTGGCATTCAGGGGAGAAATGGCAAGTTTGTATTTGCATAGCTGACTCGGTTATAAGGCACACAGCAATGCTGACCTTTGTACTGCTTGTTTTATGCAGAGGGTCTAGAAACACATCAATGTTCCAGTTACAAATGAATTGATTGGGCAGATAAAAGGTTTATATTGTACAACTTATGACCTGTCATTTGTTGTTGCCTGAACAGGCCAAACTAAGACTGCTGATCTCTAAGAAAGATGAAAAATGTCCTTCTGGCTGCTGAAGGATATCTCCCCACCTTGGAGGGAGGGAGCACGAGGAGCTGAACAAGAACCTTGCATTCCTGAGTCAACAGGAATGACTCTTAAAGCATGAAGGTCACATCTCAGTATGCCTGAGGACTGAACCCAAGACCTGCACTTAGGAAAACTTCAGGTCTCAAGTCAAAGACTTGAATTCTCTCTGGACTCTCTCCCCACTTCCTCTCATACAACATGGCATGAATAATTTTATTAAATTTCTCCAGACTGAAATGATGAAAATTAATAGAATTAGTGTTTGCAATGTGTTTAAACAACAAGAATCAATGTGTGAGTGCAATGTGTTCTTGCACTTACTAATAAAACTCTACCTGCACAGATGGGGGAGATGGTGTCTCAAGAGCTGTGAGTCCTTTTAAAAAGACATAGGTCTTGTTAGGATATATAGGTAAAACAAAGCAGAGTCAATAAAGGCCTGATGTGCACCACCATGTCAACAAGACTTTATTTACACAATCACATCAGTCAGCAGCTGCAGTATCTAATGCAAAGCTAATGTGAGTCTTCATGTGTCTGCCCGCAATGATACTCCATGACCTTGGTGGAAACTGAAGAAGGAAAAACACTGAGAAATCATATTAACAGAAGGAAAAACATGGAGAAAAAAGGTGGAGGGGTAGGTTCTTACAAGACACCAGGAGCAGCACTGTGTTAATAGTCCCACTGGGAACAGAGTGTGTCTGACCACTTGATGTCAGACTTGACCCATATTTCAGTCAGCCTCCAGGGCAACAGATGCTTCTGATTAATTTGATACAAACATTATTACACTCAAAAGATGTATTTTGAAAGACATTTCTTTAGAACATGAGTTGCGGAAGGTCAAATATATGAAATAACATGAAAAGAGGTATTTGAATCTTGACCTACTCGAAGGAGCTAATAAACCTCCTCACAGCAAGAAATTCACTTGGTGCTCAGATCTTAATTATATTGAAATCCTTACATCCAATAATGTCGTCAGTGTGTAGGGAAGCTTTCTAAGGTCTCATTTCAGGTCTGTGCCCAGCATAGCTCTTCAGAAACCAGACAGCAATCTGGCATCCAGCAGTTCCTCAGTCTCTTGGAAATAAAAAATAGAGACCCACTTTCAGCCCACAAAAAACCCAAACCAGTCTTGATTAGCCAGCATTAAAGCATTCTATTAGTCTTTGCAAGGCAAAACATTCTGAAGTTATGATCTTATACTGCCTTCCAGATGCAGCTGTGCAGGCTGTACTGGTCCCAGTCTGCACCAACACTGCTCCCCATCACCACCCTGTCCACATAATCACTTTCTGAGTTTCTTGCTTGGACATACTTGAGGTGTGCAAGCAATAAGCATTCTTTCTGTCATTGAAACACACTTTAACAAACTGCAAGAAATCTGAGCATCACTTTCTAATTTGGGCAAGATAATTTGTTATGGCAGATAGGTACATTGAAACACTTCAGAAGGCTTTTCTGCCTCCATTTCCATCAAAGCAAGTGAATTGGCCAATGTTTAAACTGCTGAACAAAGTCAGAGTCCTTTACATTAGATAAAGAAATGCACACAAATGCTGATTGGATGGATGGATGGATGGATGGATGGATGGATGGATGGATGGATGGATGGATGGATGGATGGATGGAGGATGGATGGATGGACGGACGGATGGATGGATGGTGGTTAATGGCGCAGAAGAATTTGATTTGCCACCAGTCACCAGAAATTGTAAACAACAGAAGCTACTCCCACAAGACACATACCCACAACCTAAATCCCCAGCTCAAGAAAACATTAACCTGTACTGCTTAACTTAACTGTGTGCTTAAAGGTGCACTGGGTTCAATGAGATGGAAGCATTTGCTAAAAATTACACCGGGATTTAAATGACTGTTGTAACAATGAACCTTAAAATGTGCTGAAATGCCTCCCCAAATGATGTCCAAGTCTTCACAGAGGCTTAGATATCAATCAAATTAGAATGGGTCACATGAAGAACTAAAATAATAGCACAGAAAGCACAAGGCAGCAAAAAGGAAATGGGCAATTAAGTGTAAATTTAAACATCTCCAATTTATTCACAAAGGCACAAATCCAAGGTAGTTGTGCAATCAAGCTAGGCATGAGCTTGGATTTCAGGGGCTTTAATGGGGTTTAAACACTTAATTTTGCTACAGTCAAGGTTTTAGGGCTCTAAACAGGCTCTCAAGATCAGGATTCTCGGTACTTTTTTCAAGCAAATGAAAGAAGAGAAAAAGAGAATAAAAGTGAGGAAAAAATGAGAAAAAAGAGAAAAACATTCCTTCCTGCCACTGCATGGGAATACCTGATGATTTGTGTATCCTGCAGCACTGATGTTATCTTTATCAGAGCATTCAAACACCAACATTCATTACCACAACCTCACTGACTGAAATCACTGGTTTGAAACATGCAGTGCCATTTTCTACTCTGTACACAGATTTTCAGCAATCACGAAAGACAGACCTTTCTAGGATTCAGTGAAGCAATACAATAATCTATATTCCCTGTGCAGAAGTAGAAAAAAAACCCACAGATGAAACAATATTGTATCAGCAGAGCATAACAGAAGAATTAAAAATAAAACAGGATGTGAGTGATTGTTAGGTAAGTAATAATAATCACAGGAGTACTACTGTCTAAGCAATTATATTCCAAACTTGAGTGCATTAAAAACAAACACAGAAAGAGGTGGCTGAGCATTTAAAAATTGATTTGATTTATTTTAGTTATTAACTGTTACCTGCAAATTATTTTTATTCTGTTTTGCCAAAGTAATGTTTTACCTTATTAGAAATAACAGCAGAAGGTTCCCCATGAAATTTAAGAAGGCAGAAAGCATAATGATTTCTTATCACCTAAAAAGGAACCATGACATGTCTTTGAATTTAAATGACCACAGCAGAGAAATGGCCCATGCTACTGGAACAGAGGATTTATCCTTGCATCTCTTGGCCCTGTTTCTGATAACTCTTCTATATATACTGTATAACCCTTCTACATTTTAAAGGAAGATATAAAACTATCCTACAGTGTCTTATTAAACAACGAGTGGAAATAAAATAAGGGTTGCTTTCTTTTGTTTCTCCTAACTCCTCTAATGGTCCAGGTTTTATTCTGAAGCCTGGAGATGTGAAGGACCTTCCTGATAACGGCAGTCCTTAGGAGATGTTTAGCCCAGTTAAGTAACAGCTTTTGGAAAATTCCGAAGGAAACCAATGAGTGATAACAGTGGCTACATAAGACACACAAATTCTCATTCCCTCACAAGCTCTTTCCTTTTGTATCTGCTGCTGTAATAAAGTTCAGCAGTTATAGATTCTGGCAGAGGATTCTTAATAATTACCAACAACAACACCACAACACCCGGTGGAACTACAGATGTAATTACAAACCTATATCCATCTGCAAACCCCTCTTCCAGTCAAAAGGAACAAGAGGAGATAGTTCCTGAATGGTATTCCAAGCAAACCCTATACAGGGGGGCAGCATGGGTGGCCCAGATAGGAAAGGTGTGGATACCTCATGTGAGGATTTTCATTCTGGATAGTATAATCTTCTGTCTTGAATGTCCAGCGTGTCAGATGGTACATTTTGGCGATGGAAAGAAAAATTACACTTGATCTGAGCTGCTGCCAGAGAGGTTTGGAAGAGCTTTCTGTAACAGAGAGTGGGAAATCTCAGTGTCTAAGGACAGTGAGCCAAAGTGCATGTAGCATCTGGATCAGATATTCCCTTACCAGGACTTTAATATTTTCTGATTTTGAGCAGTTTATAACATTTTGGTGCATGTGGCACTACTACAGAATTTCATAATTCCCTGTAGTTTTCTAATTTATCCCTGTGCCTAACTGGAAAAGATATGCATTGGACCAGGGGGACATCAGGGGTTTTTTTGCTTGTTTTGCTTAGATTTGTTACTGAGATTTTCTGACAATAAATGAAGTGCAGGCTTGCATGAAGGTGGCCTGGGGTCAGTGGGATGGGGAGGGAGGAGATTCTTTCAAAAATACTAATAAATGTTGCTGTCCGGGGCAATGAATCATTTGTAGATCGTGTGGGTTCTGTGAGGCTGAATTTGTAGCTCTTTTATTCAGGTGGCTGAAGAGATTGAAAGCAAGCTACCTCCTTCTTTAGGAAGGTCAGAATGGCCACAAAACTCAATCCCTTCACAGCAAAACATAAACCTACTTTTTCACCCAAGTGCTCCCATACTAAAAGTAGGGAAAACAGATGGGACTAATTCAGTTCTGAGAATTCTTAAAATCGGGGCAATTCCCAACATTTTTAGAGTTCTACATATGCTTAAATTAATTTGTGTATTAAACCCCAAAACTGAAGTGCCTTTGCAGTCAGTATGATGAGGCAGCACAAATGGAAAAAGTCAGACCCACTGGGTTCTGCTCCAGGAGAGTGAGGACACAAAGGGAGCAGTTTGAGGGGAGAAGGAAACAGTTGTTGCCTGTGCTCCCATGTAACATCCAGGGAACATTAGATGAAAGGAGCAGATGTCAGACTGATACAACCAAAGATTCTACCTCCCAACATTACATAAAGCTGTGGACTTCTACATTAAAAATGGATTAAATAGATTCCTGGAGCGGGAGAGCTTAGATGGACAAGGGTCTGCTGACAGAGGAAATTATCACTAATGACAGACCTTCAGAATGCAGTGTCACCTAGCTGCTACATTCCTTGATTAGCAGCAATTATCAGTGACAGTCAACAAGGCACAGAGTTGGCTGAACCCCTCCTGCTGCTGAAGAATGCTGCTCTCACAGTCTCAGGGGGTCAGTTACCAGTAACACAGGTCCTGCCACACCAGTCCTACAGGGACACAGGCCTGCAGGGTCTGACCATGGTGTCAGAGCCAGGAGATGGTCACAGGGTCCATCAACAGTCCCAGACAAGGCAAACAAAGAACCAGGACCAGGGTTCATGCAGGGAGCCCAGTCAGGGATGAAAGCAGACAAGCCAGGGATGGGACACTTCATTTCAATACACATGAAGACATTTTGGTAAGAAAATGCATTAAATTGAGAAGCAATAGGATCACAGATTACTTTCCTCAAGTATATATGCTGTTTTTACTAGTGCATCAACAAGTTTGCAGGGATAAGGTTTGGACCATGGCTCCTTTGCTCGACACCAAATTCACTCTAGCACTGATGTCAATCTGTCTAACTGACTTCCTTTGTTGAGAAAATAATTGGTAAAGTGCAAGTAAATAGAAGACTTCAAATACATAAGTTTGGAAGGACAAAGTTCTGTGCTGAGGACAATGCAACAATTTTGAATCTAAAAATAAACTGTTCCAACATTTTTCTGCACTATATTCATGTGTAACAATGAAGAGCAGGTGTAAAAGTCATACAGATTGGTTGTTCTTTCCAAATAAAGTGGGTTAAACCAACAATATTTTAGTAAGAAAAATCTTTTATGCAAAAGATCCCTTAGATCTAGAACACAAATTGAGTATTAGCTATTTTTAGTAGCATGAAATTCTGTATAACCTTTGACTAAGAACATCCTACTAAAAGCTTCCTTTCAAATGCATGATATATCTGTCTAAATGTCTATATTATTTAAACCATCAATTAGTACCAGATGTTACTGCATTTTATATTTAGACACCAAATTTCAATATCTTAAACAGAAAAAACACTCTTGAAGGACAGAAGGAATAATTTTCGAGTGTAATTACAGCATATTGTTTTGATTCTCTCTCATTAATTTACCTGATTGCAAAGTAAAATTAAATGAAGTTATATTTAAATTTAAAATTGGACCTGTGAGCAATGTAACATTTTATTATCTTACTGCATGGGAAAAATAGTTTTAGTGTATCTTTCAAATTCCAATAAGCAGCCCATATCCTGCATAAAGCTGTTAAAAGATCAGGAGAGTATAAAAATGCCATAATGTTATTAGTACACAGTGTATCACAGCTATTTTGTAACAAACTCCCCCAAAATGTCAAAGCTATTTTTTGATATAAATCTGTGAACAAAAAAAATGTACTTTGAAAGCATGTGATGTAAGTAGCTGTCACTAAATGCTTTTGATTGATAATCACACTGAAAAGTTCACTAGATCTGTCTGGTGTCACAAGGTCTTGAGAACTGAACATCCCTGTCGAGACCCCAATCCCAAAGGAAAAGCAAAGCACATCTGAGTGATCCTCAGGCACCAGAGGCAGCACCTGATTCAGTGGCAGACCTTGGGATCACACACACGCAGGATGTGTGCCTTGCTCTTTGGAGCCACCTCCAGCAGCAGTCCTGCCAAGGAGATATGGGAGCTCCCCTCAACAGCAGGAGCCTGGCTTGGCTGCTCATTGCAGCACTTGGCTGGGAAATGCAACCACTTTGAGCAAACAAAAGCATCAGTGTGAACGGTCCAATTCTTGGCAGTGTCAACAAAGAAGAGAAGATAGTAAGGCAGCCCTTCAGGGATGAGTAGAAGTCAAATGCTGAAACACTTTATTGCACTTGCATCTTGAAAAGACTTTTGTCTCCACAGCTACCAACAGTTGCAAAGGGGACATAGGTTTGGGGGAGTTCATTAAATATTGATGGTGGTTCTTCCATGCACTAGAATATATACTACGAAAATATTTAGAGACCTGTAGCTTCATTTAAAATCACACCTTTGTGGGTGTAATTGGAGAAACTCCTCCTTGTAGTTGATTTGTTCCTGTTCTGTAGACATTGCTATCCAAATCTGGACAACTAGACCAAAAAAAGTCAGACATGAAGATGCAAACACCTACCCAACATTTTTCTTCCATAAATAGAGATTCACACTTTCCTTGTTGTAATAGAATATCTTAATATAAATTTTAGTCTTTTACAACCCACTCCTGTTTTCAAAAAAAATTGTCTGCCCCATTACCAATATTAAAAATGGCAACAAGTTCCAAACCTATGAGACTGCTGTGAAGACTTATTCAAAGGCATCCCGAACATTCCCCTGCAAATCACTGTCACCACAGCTACCTGTGCAAACCCCTGAGTGCATAAAGCACAGTCCAGTGTTCCAATATCTTGGGTTTGATGAGCAAAGGCACATTTCACTGTAATTCCAATACATGCACTAAAATCTGTCTATTTAGCTGCATCTAAACCCACGGACTAAATAATGCAGTCAGTAACTCAAACAAAACTTTTAGCAGCTTGAGGGGAAAATCTTGAAAACATATAAGGAAGTCTGTTGGGATAATTCTTTCAGACCTTTATTCCTGAGGCTTATTTGTCACACTGAAGTGAAGGGGGTATATCACATCGACAAGAGTTCTCAGAATTAGCGTGGGTTCCCCCGGGTGAATTCACAACAAAATAATACTTTTGATTTTTCTTACATTCACCCTAAATTCACTTCAATAGATGCAATAGGTCTACCCTTGTGTAGACCTTTGATACCAGCTATTAAGATCTAGAATATTTTGATGTTCTTCTCCCAAAAACTGTCCTTTAAAAAATGTTCAATCTCTGTTACACATTTTAGTCAAAATGGCCCTGTATAGTTTCTCCTAACATTTATTCACAGCACTGACTTTTCTGCCCTCCCTCATGGTAGGATCTGTATGTCACTGGTTTGTCACTGCATTTGCCCAGCAGTACCTTGGGCCAGAAGGAAGGAAAGCAGCCATTTCATTTACTGAAGGAATAGGGATGTGCTACTCCACTGGTTCGCTCAGAATCTCTGAGGTGGTACACATCACCATCCAGCACTTTCCTACAACTTTTGAAGGACACCTTCCTCTGTCCTCCACTAAATTCACTTCATTAGGAAAAAAGTTCAGAGCTGGACCAGGGGCAGGGGTAGAAAAGTAGTACGGATGGAGCTGCACCATTCACCAGTATGGAAAAGGTGTCCACACACACAATATCCCACCCCTCTTGTTGCCAGAGAATGCTCAGGTCAAATGTAATTCAATAAAGAAGGTAATCTGAGCAAAGTGCAGGTCTGGAAACAAACAAAATCTAATTCCTCTGGTCAGCTGAAGGTATTTGTACAAGCCTGCCAGTATTATCTGAGGAAATAAACTGAAGAAATGACATTTCAATGATCAAAAGTGCCATGTATATTTAAATTTGTTCTGTTCTTCAGGTTCTGTATTCTGGGCAATTTCCCTATTAGAACTCAAAAGAAAAACTCCAACCTACTTCATTTTTAAAAGAGCCACTCATACAAGGAAATCTGAGTGCTTATATTGGGAACAAAAAGAGCTGTAATGATTTGGAAACTGTTATTTTGTTGTTGATTAATATATTATCATTTCCTTTGAGAGACAGGCCAACTAGTCTTTTTTAGGTAGCTGAGAACAAACATGTCTCTGTGAAAGTGCAATCTCAACTGTTCAGTTTACAGAGATCTGTTTGTATCTGTCTATTGTATGGGGTTTTCTTCATCAGTATATAAAAAATACAAGAACTCATTTTGGCTCTTGATTAATTCTTTAAAAAATAAGATGAATTTTAATAATCTCTTCTACACATTTATAGTCACTTCCTCAAATATTTCTTATGTAACCTGAGATAGTTATTTTCTGTTCCACCATTTCCATATATCTCTGTCTTCTGTTTGAAAACCTTGTTTGTATTTTTTCCCTAACATTGATCCAGTATCTCTTCTTTAAAGTTTGTGTATGACCATAACAACTCTACTTTAGCACTGATCTATTCCCATTTGTTCAGATCTTGCATACTTGTGTAAGAATTCTCCCCTGATCTCCCTTTCCTTAGCTACAGAGGAGAAATAAGTCAAAACTATCTTCATAAATCATGCCTTGGTTACTAAACCAACTTGGCTGTCCCTTCTCAGTATCTCCCTGTAAGGAAGTGGCTAAAGCTGAACACTTTTTTTCTACTGAGACCAGTAGCAGGCCAGAATAATTCCTGCAATTTTATAAACCACAGTGTCAGAGCATATTTCAAACACTTGTTTGCTCTTCTTCATTTTTTGTTATTGTCACCAGGAAACGGTGCTAATGGTTCACTCTGTTATCTGCAGGCTCTTCCTGGTTCTTTTCTTACCACGAATCCCTTGTTGTGTTCCCATTTAAACTGCAATCTTCATGCTTATTCTTTTAGTAATTGGCTACATTACTTCACATCATGCTGCACAGAATTTTATGAACCACTTATCCACCCAAAGACCAATATGCTTGTGTTATAAATATTACATTTCTGCTCATTCCAAGTAATGCTGCTATCACCTGTGTTTAAATCCTTAATCTATTCCACTCTCAAAACACCTCTGAGAAGGGTGAGCAGCTGCAGTTAAATGGACTAAATGCTATGCAGTCACTCATAAAAAAAGGAAAATACCACAGAGGATTAAAACCCAACAAAAGCCAACCTATATCATCTGTGAAAGGCCAGGTTCTCCCAATGGAGCAATTTAAACATCAAGGGAGTTTCGTGACTTCTTAGCCAATTACAATGGAAGTTCGCACATTTCATGAAATCTTGCCCTCCACCAACGTCCATCACTGTCTTCTGTTCACCCAAAGTATCCTTTAAAGGGGTTGTGCTTCTTGGGATTCCAGATTTTTCGAAGGGTTGCCCTAACACCCAGCCTTGATCCCTTTCTCCTTTTCCCCGGATGTTTAGATCTGTGAGATATTCAAATATCTCTTTACATGGACTGCCATCCACATAGTATAGATATCCACCTCCCCAGCTTGTGCTTGACTCTGAAAGCCCACAACAGTATCTTGGCCTTTCTCCCTGGCATGTCCTTACAAATATTTAGCTATTTTGTCACAATAAAGACAACTAAAATGTTCCTGTTAGCCCCCTTACTCCACCTCGTGTGACCTTGCTACTCCTTTTCTTGCCTCTTGTGATATATTTTGCCTGTCACTCAAACACTGAAAAGGGAGCCTAAGATGTGTCACAGCCTTGATTCTTTCCACCCAAGAACTGTGAAACTGCCTTTTCTTTCTAAGAAGAAGATAAAAATCATGCAGACTTACAGATTTCAGCAATTTCTTTCTTTCTGTTGTTCTTGTAAATGTAAGTCTTGCCTCATTTTTAACTACACAAAGTCTTCCTGCTACCACCCTGGGACCCCTCTCCTTTTTGCCCTTTCTCAGGTCCCACTTCTTGGTCACATTAAAGATAAGTTACTTGTTCTCACTCTCATGCCCTTCATAGCCATCCCCTCACTGAAAATGACAACTCCTGCCTCCACTGGCTCTTAGCAGGGTTTCCAGACATACTGTTCCCTCCTGCCATCTCCACTTGGAATGGATTTTTTTTACCCAGCCATTCAGAGAGCTATCCCATTATCCTTCAAGACCATTCTTACACCATTCCTTGGCTTGACATCTCTAATGGACAAATGTTAGGCAGCTGGTACGCTGATACTGTTTGCCTTCATGCTTATCGACTGTTCAGGAGTTTCTTTGCATTTCACCATCTGTCCATCTCCATCTGGTGTCTCCTGTCTTACAGTTTGGATTTAAGCTCTGGTCGTGGTGAATGTCTTCTAAATTTTTTTTCTTCTGTTAGCAGAGCAGAGAGCACAGGGGGTTCTGGTCCATGACTGCCATTTGCAAGGCACTGTGTAAAACTAATTATTCAGTCAGCATGCCAGTGGACTATTTGCTCTGCATGGAGCAAGTGTGGAACAGAGGGTGCTCCTGGACATCATATTCCTTTTGAATCTGCAACCAGCAGTCATTCCCTTCTCCTGTTGCTTCCCATTTCTCTGCTAATGTACAAGAAGACGAAGGAGAGAGAAGGTAAACAAAGTCAATTGATATTTATTCATTGCCTTATTCCTTTCCTTCCTCTGCTTTTTCAGGAGTCTCTAGAAAAGAAAGCTCAAAAATTACTTTTTTTCAGCTCCTCAGGAAAGAAACAGAGGAGACGAACTGAAACAGAGTGACAGCAGTGACCTCAAAAATCATTCCAGGGAAAATATTTCCAGTATTGACAAAGGATGAGAGAGTTCTGGGAGAAATTAAATGATGAGTGTTAGCGCAATGGCCAGAGCACCGTGACAAGAGGCACCCAGAGATAAAAAGACAGCAAAAAGAGCTGGAGTTGAGGATGCATGAAGCTGTGACCTGCACAGAACACAGTGCACAGGTGAGAAAGGAGGAAAAAAAACCCACTCTTGAGGAATAAGAAGGCCAGGAATATGAAAGGAAGATTAAGATTTATGATAGCATGGAAAGAAATGTTTTCCTTCCTAGGCATCTAAAATTTCTCGAGAACATCACTGCTGTTTTTATGGTAGAAATCTATGCTATTTTCTTAACCTCTAATTCATGTCACAAATAAAAAAACAAGTTTATGATGGTGAACACAGCTACTGTTCTGCTCACACAGTGCAGAGATCCAGAGAAACACCAGGTTTCTACTCTGAGGTACCTGGAAATCTTTATTGCCTCTGGAATGGTTCAGAGTTTTACTTAGCATCTCTGAAAAAGTGCTCAGTTCACTGTATGTAGGAGGGATCTTTCATTCCCTTCTTTCAAGCTCAGATTTAGGAAAAAATCCTAAACATCACACCAGATATGATTCTAGAAACTCAGTTTTTACCTTCAAATAACTTGAGGCACTTCAGATGGTGCATTTTTGGTTGTTTGCTTAGGATTTTTTATTACTATTATTTTTAAATACAGGTATATGAGCAATGAAATGTCAAATGGTAGCACCATACCTTTTTAATGAGGTGTTTCTCTATGTTTATCTTTTCAAAGATTTTTTTTCCCCTTCAACTTAGGAGCTTGCATGAAAAGTTAAAAAAGGTTCAGAATGAGTGTATTTTAGGTCAATAAGGAAATTAGTCTGAGCTCTGTTTAGGAAAGATTTGATATATCTTCTATATTAATCAGCAGTGATAATTTAGATGCAATCTATCTGTTGGCTTAGTATTTCAAAAGACAGATCCAACTCAGCTATTTAAAACAGCTGTTGCTGAAAGTCCTGGGGACAGTTCTT
Organism: Formicarius rufipectus; assembly: GCA_013399695.1. NCBI lineage: Eukaryota > Metazoa > Chordata > Aves > Passeriformes > Formicariidae > Formicarius > Formicarius rufipectus. The sequence goes on from VXAU01001192.1 coordinate 3,989,700, forward strand.
AGCCTGTATAAATCAGCACAGTTCTGGCAATTTCAATGGATCTGTGCTGATTTACACAGCAGAGAATCTAGTGTTCCACTTTTGCAAAAGCTATTAAAATGCAGGCAGTAGATTGACCAGGGCTTAGTGCTGCTAATCCAGCTGCCCTTGGTCTCTCTATTTTCTCTACTTACACTTCAGAGACATTTACTGTGTAGGTAAGCAGCATTAAACTAAGAGTTCTTCAAAGAAGTGGACAGTATTGATTGGCAGAAGTTTTAAAGCCATTCCTGTAAGGACTGTGCTCTGTTAGCAATAGTTTCAGCCTAATGTATACAGGCCCAGACTCCTGTAGCTCTCCTGGCACTAGTGGCACTGTGAGGCTACACAGCAGCAGAATGATGGGTTCTGTAAGGTAGGACCCACTTTCCAGGAGTCAGGGCTCAGCCTTTAGTTCAGTCTGTTCCTCATGAGACACTTTACCAGAGGAAGTATGCAAACAAAACCTTCAAGAATGGCTTTGCTGATGTCAGATCTTGTTCATAACTGAGCACCAAAACCTTTCTCTGCATGCAATAAAGGACTGTCAGTTCTAGCCTATATTAAAAGCAGAAGCCAATGTTCTTTACCTCCCTTTCTTCCTCCAGTATTTCCCTTTTGCTACCTTTTTAATGAAAAGCAAACACACAGTTTTCTACATCAGGCTCACTCTGGCAGGGACTTCTGCTTTCTGTGCTATCCTACAGTACAACAGGATTTCCTCCATGGACTGCAATGGTTCCAATGTTTTTTTTATTTTATCTTCAGTCAGAAACCTTGGTGAAGAACATTCAGAAGTATCTCCCCCATATGATGACTTGAGGCTTTTATATCTGAGCCCAAATCTCCTAAGACACCAGGAGTACCAAAAGAATATGGACATGTGCGCACACATGGATGCAACAAACCGTTTCTGTTTTTCTGCTACTATCTGCTGAGGAGTCAGTGTGAAGAGAAACCTGAGGGGTGAAAGAAAGGTCATATTATCCTTATTATCCATCAGCTATCTTAAGAATGTTCCAAGAAGCTCTGTTTTCACTATGCTATACAGAAGGTGTACTGAGGAACAACATATACATGTAAAAAAATGTGTGCTGGGAGATGTGGGGGACTGATTTGTCTTGAAGTGCTAGAAGAGTTCCTCTTTTCATCTAGAGAAAAAATGACCTATTGCATCAAGAGTATTAGAGCTTGCTGCTTGCCTCAGTTCTTGATTGGGAAATTAGTGCTGCCCCCTCCCTTCTTCTTCCCAAATTACAGCAATTGTACCTGTGAGCAGGTGCTGTCAGAAGCCAGCATCCATTAGTGTATTTTCTGGTTTCATGATTAGCTGATACAAAACTGAAACGTAATCAAGTAAGGATTCATTCGTTTGATTAGCCATTGAAATTATTCTGTGCCTAATCAGATGCCTGGCTAGTTTTTACTCCTTTACAGAGTCTGTATCTCTACCGGAGGGTCCAAATGCATTCACAACAGTGGAACTGATTTAAGTACATGTGTCGGTGTCCTCTGACTCATCTTGAAGAGTCTAAACAGACTGAGGAAAGACCATCTTTGATGTGAGCTTATTTCAGTCCTCACCTACAATAATAATAATAATAATAATAATAATAATAATAATAATAATAATAATAATAATAATAATAATAATAATAATAATAATAATAATAATAATATAACAACATCAATAACAACAACAACGACCAACAAAAACCAATTCTGAATTGGGAAGACTTGTACAAGAGAACAAGGCTAGAAATATTAACAGAGAGAATGATCTACTGGAGCTCTCTGCAAGCTTAGCTATAAAAACAAAAGAGATTCAAGCTTAAAATCCCTATTCTAATTCCTAGCAGATGGGCTTTTCACATATAGATACCAAGGTTTTTGTACTCTCAAAACTTATCTTACTTTTTTTTGGTAAATTTTTTGTATAGTATCAAGGAAGGGTTTCCTTAAGGCTGAACAATTGTAAAGAATGGGCATTTCTCTTGGGTCCTTATTAGAACTTGTGATCTGACTGGAAAAACAGACAGACAAGTCAAGAGGTAGCATATGCAGTTTGTTTTGAAAGAAGTTTATTCTCACTCCTCTCTCTGAGGCTGCAGTTGCACAGCTTCTCTCCCATCTTCCTGAATACATTACCCCCGAGGCATTGCTGCTGTGGCTGATGGGCTTGGCCTTGGGCAGCATCCTGGAGCCATCTGGCATCACCTCCATCAGACACTGGGGAAGCTCCTGGCAGCTTCTTACAAAAGCCACCCCTGCAGCCCCACTGTTACCAAACCCTTGCCAGGCCATCCCAATACAAGGAGTTATCCTTCTACTGCTATTGAGCCAACCCTCATCAGCCCTACAGCAAAATTCATTCCTGCAGCTCAAAGCTGTGACTTTCTGCCCCAGGCAGTTGCCTACATGTGTCCAAAGCCAGATCTGCTCAAATAAATAGTAATTGTTCTATCTAGCTAATTATTCAGGTTATTCTATGACCATTCCATGAAATTAATGTCTTGCTTCTTGTGCTCCCTCTTCACATACTCTTGGGTCGTTACACTGCAATACATGTTTAAAAGAAAACTGTTTCAGATGCAAGGTTATTGAAGAGGTTTTGCATATAATTAACACATTGGGGTCAAAAACTTGCCAAACAGGAACATGAAACTGGCTGTGTTTTTACAATTCCTACAAGATTAAAAACTCTTTCAAATGCTAAATACCCTAAAGTAGTTTTACCTCATTTCCACGGACGTTATTTGAGCACAGAGATAATCCTGTTTGCTTCAATATCTTTTCCCAAATATTCTTTAAAAAAATAACTGAGTAAAATTATGGTATCTCTTAGTTTCTCTTATTATTTCTATTAAAACAGGTCACAATCACAAACGAAAGTGATCAAACATCACCTTAAATTGAAATAGTGTTGATCTGTGACAAAATCATTTTTGCTGCTATGATTTTTGATGGCTTTTCATCAACTGTTGCTATTTAAAGCTAAGAAAGAAGGCAAAATGCCACTACAGTATGGCAAATAATTTCTGAACTTCCAAGAAATTGCACTAAAAAACCCCAGAATTATTGGGATTTCAAGTTCAGAAATAGAGAAATACTATAACTATAGTAAGTATGATGTATAGATTTTAGAAAGCACTTTACTGGAGAAGGCTGAATGAAAAATTCAATTGTGATTTTCTGCCTTTTAAACAGAAATTCAATTTAAAAATTAATGATTAAACTTTGTTTACACTATAGTCCAAGACCTGACTGGAGTGAACTCCACCAGCTTAGTCTGCTGTCATTGAATACTATAGAAATTCGAGTCCAGGTGATAGAGGAAAAAAAAAGAATGTATCAACTATTTCAGCAGTCACTCTGTTCATATAGAAAAGTGGTTTTCCAGTCTCTGGTAATTAATAACTGAGTTCTATACCAGGTGTCAAACAGTTATTATGATTTCAGAGTGGAAGGAAAGAATACAAGAGAGCTTTCAGGCTAAGGAATGGTAAAGGAAATTGAGAACTAGACTTGCTTTTAAAGTGGAATCTACTCAGTCCCACTCACTTCACTCCAACAGCAATTCGTACTAAGAATGTGTCTTCAGATGAGGCAACTCTCTCTTCCCTCATCCACCAACAAAATCCAGCTGTCTTGATGGGTACTGTAGACAGGTTTAATACAGCTTGCAGTTTAAATTCAGCTGGATTCAGAGTTAAGAAATTTCTCAAAAAGGATCCATTATCCAGAATCTAGAGGATAAGAGTGTCTGTGTGTTGACTCTATTACTATTTTCAGCACAAGAATCAGTTTAGTTTTGTATTAGCATTGCAAGGACTTCTCACAAGCCTTTCTTTCACCCACTGTTCAAGGACTGTGCCCTCCGTTGTTAGAACAGGTCCAAGCAATCAGCAGGGGACAAGACCTCCTAAAATAGATCTGAAAGAACAGAAACCTGGCAGAAGCAGATCCGCTGTTGGAATTTCCCACCTTTATCAGTTGCCCCTCTTCCCTTCCTCTCCAATCTGTCTCAAATCATATAGCCATCTCCGAGTGAGGAGAATTTGGATTAGAGTCAAGAATGCTATTAAATTTTCCCTGTAATCGATTCCTAATAAAAGTTAAACCAAAGGATCCCAGTTAGGATTCCAATTAATGCTCTGTAATAATGTATCTCATGGCTGATTTAGCATTTTTCCCTCTGCAGGCATTATACCAGAAAAATTGATTTAGTACTTCTGAAATGAATGAATGGTCTATTATTGACATCAGTAGCCTCATTCATGACTTTAGAAACTGATTAAATGATAGTGGTGACTGATTTTGTAGCAACCTCCAGCAAATACCATTTAAAGAGTTCTTGCATAGTGCCTGACACACGGTGTAGGTGACACTTTGTTGAAGATTGAGGAGAAGGAGGAGGAGGCCTACTGTTCTTTTCTAAAGGGAGCTGCAACTCCCTCTGCTGCTCTCTCCTCCCTGTAGGTTATCTCTGATCTCTTGCCGCCCCGTTGAAACACAGGATGAAGAGTTTGGTGTAACTACAAACTAAATGCATAGACTACTTGCGTGACCATGACATGCATCTGCAGAGAAAGGTGAGACATCTGAATGCAGTACCTGCTTTGGGAACTATTTCGTGTGACTCATCTAAGTCAGACTGCAGAAATGCCACTGAGTTGCTGCTGATGGCCCCTTTAGGGATGCCTCTGTCCTCCTTTCAGGTGTGTCAGTGACCCTCAAATGGAAGGCTCAGATGCAATCAAAGCTGACTTCCTCACATCAAGGTCTTCCAGCTGTCACTTGGGTTCTGAGGACTATGAGGACTATCCAGCTGCCCACTTTCTACTGGACAATTGCACTGGTGGTCCTGTCACATCCTGAAGGAGTGCAGAGGCTTCCTCCTGCTGCTTTAATGCAGACTCTGAGTCAGTGTTGATCCAGTCAGTGGGAGTTGAAGAAGTGATCAGATGTAATAATTTTTAGAGTCACTCATAAGCCACTGATCACATCCAAAGTCATTCAGTCCCTTCAGTCATTTATTTAACAGCCTACCTCCTAATACCCCAAATCATAGCACAGAAATTTTCTATCTGGAAGGAGCGAGAGGAATAGAGCCCTTCAATTGTTATGTGGAAAACTGTAAGTTATACTGAAATAGTAAATGAATGAAGAGACACTTACAAAGAGAAAGCTAGCTGTCAAGATAGTAGGGAAAAAACCTCCATAAACCTGAAATGAAGGCAGTGACATTTAAAAAGAAAACTAGAGAATCTATTCAGCTTGGCTTTGCAGTCCAGCAGCTTGGAAATGACGGCTCATGAGATGTTCTGGAACAAACAAATGTACCCTCTGGGCACAATACACATTATCGATCCTCAAGCAAAAAGAGAGGAGATTGAAAAACACAGATTAAAAAAAAAAAAAAGCTATAAGAAAACCTCAATTTCAACTTCTATTTCAAGTTTTAAAATAAATGCAATTGCAGATGTATACTTGGGAAAAGTGTTTCATATCTTCTGACACAACACCTTCATAACTGCTGCAGTTCAACACGACATTGTAATTCACAGAGAATTCTCACAGGCTTCGGCTGAAGTGGGCACTAATTGGAAAATTCAGTGAAAAAAGGGAACTATGAAGAAGTTATGTTTCAATACACAAAATAGTGTCCTCAGAAAAAAAATAAAAAATACTCTTAGAGTGTGATATAAGCTCCTCGAAAAACTTACTATCCTGCAAGGTAACTCAAGGGAAGTTGTGTACAATGTTAGGCAAACATGAGTGGCCTGAGTTCTGAAACAAAATGATTTAAACAGCACAGTCACCAACCCTCCCTGTGGCATCTCAGTTAAAAGATTATGGAAGCAAATTCTGAAATTATTATTGCTAGGTTTGGCCCAAATTTCATAATTCTGTATCTTGCTAACTTAATTCATTTAATTGAAAGTCTCATAGGATAGTGTGAGAATGTGTTTATACAAACCGTGTCTTTTCTTTAAATAACAAAAGCAACTCTCCCCACAAACTAACCCACAGCTTTGGATAATTCATTTCTAGCTTAGTACTGCCCTCAGAAGGACACTTCTTAAATGTTAGGTGAGAAAAGTTGAAAAACTTCAGAGGAGGCATAAAAATATTTGTTGTACTCAATATGTCATTATTTGACTCTTCCTATGTAACTGAGAAAATTTAGATATCTGAAAAGCAAAATCTACACACTGCAATTAAGTGTTAAAGTTTTCCATTAAGTTGTCTTTGCAACCTTATGACCTGCCTCTTTAAAAATATCTCTGACTGTAGAAATCTGCACCAAGGATCTAGGACTCGGTCTCAAACCTAAGCTTATTTAAAAGTCTTCTGTGATCATGGGGAACAGAGACTAAAATAGTCTCCTACTCACAATTAATAACATTCAGGTTTTTTGGTTGAATTTCCATCAATGATTTCAGAGGCATTCCAACTGGAGTTGCATTTAAATTAAAAATTAAATGCACTTATCTCACATAATGTAAATTCATTAGGATGGCTAAGTTACAAAATTGTTTCTTTGAGAACAATTTTTGCAGTATTGTTAAAATAGGCTATCAAGTTGCAAATGCTAAAGCTATGAATGATTACTGTCAAACTGCACAGTGAATTACAAGTTATTACATGTGTTACACCATGGAGATGTTGTGCAGTTTATTTGGCTCTGGAAACACTGCCAGAGCTGATGCTCCTCACAGAATTGCTGAGATTTTGGACAACAGAGCAATAAAGAAGATAACAAAACAGACATTTTAAGTAATCGTATGGATAAAGTCCCACTTTTCAAACACAGGTATGTCTAAAATTAGACTTTATGTTGATATTTCAGCTAATTAGGAAACAGTTGATCTGAAAAGGTCCCCAAAAGGTATTGGTCCAGTGGATGCTGATGGTTTTCAGTATCATTCAGCCCTGGCCTGCTCTGTTTAGGAGCTTACCATTAACATTTCACATTGGCAAAGTCAGAAAACCCGCCTACAGGTTCTTGTTCAGCATCTCTTGCTCAGCTTCACTGCCTTTTTATGGAACATGATAATGCTTGCTTTTTTTGTTGTTTTCTGTTTTTCAAAGCTTCTTTCCTTTACACTTCTTAGATTGAGGGCATTTTCTGCTTCAAGAAATTTTTGTCTTGTGTTCTTCACACTGGCAGCACACTGTTAACTCTCCAGAAATCAGCTGTGTTATTAAATGGTTATTTATGTATGAGGTCATGGTAATTACCATTCCTAATGCCTTGCATACCCTAATACCCTCAGGCTGATAATCTTTAGCATGTCTTCTTCCATCAAGTGTTAAGAAGCTTATCCTTGAGAATTTCAAACAACTTGGAGAACTAGACACGATCCTGTTGCATTTCCAGCCTCACTTTTAACTGACATGCCTTTTCAGCCTCAGTTCTCACATGTGTTATCATACTTTTATCATCCATTCTCTGTAGTAAGTCCACAGGGTTCCACCAATTCTCAGTCTTTCCATACCAAGTAATACACCTGTTTAAATTCCAAAAAGACCATTTTCTGGCCCTATTTGTTTATTTGTCTCAGCAAGATTGTCTGAAAAGCACAAACACCCCTTTCTGAAGCTGGGTACACTTTCCTGCAGCTTGCAAGAGCTGTAAGAGCACCCAGAAGGCGTATTGAACAGATTAATCCTCTTTGAATACGTAAACAGATTTCTGCTCCCCTTTTAGAGCAACAAGAGAATTTCTACTACTTCACTCATCTTTCCTCAGTATATGTACATTTGATTTCTCTACACTAGCTTACTGGCATTATGTTATGTAATGCTAGTTCATATACCTTCCATATGTATGATTCCGACCCACATTTCTCATATTTACCACTAGTTCTCTTTTCTTTAGTTCCACATCTTTTGATTGGTCTCTTACTTTCCTAGAATAGTTCTTTTTAGCTTATTATAAATAATTATTATAAATAATTATATATTATAAAGAATACTGGTTCCTGTCTGTCTGTTTCAGCAAAAAACCAAACCTGGACTCTTCTGGAGATTTCCAACTCATGCTATTAAGTTGCCATTCTAAACCACATCATCATCAGAGTCAGAAGCTCCATGAATTGTCTCATCAGGCTGCAGTTGTTTCAGAAGTATCAGCAATGTTCTGAGGAAATGTTTTCTCATCACATCCTTTCATGTTAGTAAGGGAGCATCTTAAGCTCTTCTGTTTATTGCCAGGGGCAATTTTAGATGAATCAGCTTCCTGTGCATCACTGGTGGCCCAAACAAGTGTAAGGAGTGTATGGGTGGGAGGGCATGCCCCAGAACTGATGAATGTAACCTGATGTGGATGTTCACCCTTCCTCCGTCTTACTAACAAAGCCAGTTTGAAAAGTTCCTATTCCCCACCACCCCATGCTTTCCTTCACCTCTGTTCTATTCTTGCAACTGTGTGATTTCTGTGCTCAGGGAAGGATATTAGAGGGGACAATCATTCTATGAATGTCCTAAGACAGTTCTGCCTCCACAGAAAACATTTTCCCTAAGTATGTCTTTAAAGGCTTTTGAAATAATTTTTGTAATAAATACAACTTTGATAGTGACACGACTTGCCTCTAGTCCTAACTTCCAGTATAAACTTGGAAAAATTAGCCTGACTGAAATACCTTCACTGCTCAAGATTCATGGTCAGTAAGCATTGTATTCAAATATTTTCTTTACTGCCCTGATGGCGAGTCTTCCTATCAGTACTTCCTATTCCATTCTGCCTCTCTCACTGTCCTTCAGCAAAAAGATTGGCCTCATCCAACTATCCTTTCAATCACCACTAGCATTTTAGTCTTAATTTGGATTTCTCTAGAAGCCTGACTCTACTCCCATTAAATCTCAGTATTAAAATCTCATTTACTTCAGTAGGATTAACCATCATTGTGATCCTTTTACATTTGCAGTGTCATAAGAAAAGCATATATACAATTTTCAAATGAAAACAAGCAAACTGACCCAAAAATTATTATTTTTTTTTGTCAGCCCATCACCTTCATTTGTTCAGGTACAGACACAAAACAAGAAGAGTCTCTTCAGCTGTTCTGAAACAACAGGTGGGAGCTTTCAATACAAGAGAGCTTTCCCATCCAACCTCTCCTTGTGCACCCTGCCCCTTCAGGGCAATTGACAGCTCACTGGAAGTAGGATCTGAACTCCTTCCAGCCTCTCCTTTCAGATTGGTCTCACCACCACTCTTTTCCATTGCCTGTTATGCTGACTGTGTGTAAGCCTTTATGGAGATGACTGATGAGCTTCTCAAACACATCACACACATGGGCTCATCAGCCACTTCACCAAGTTAGACTTGACTTTATGCACAAAATTAGACTCGATTTTCTCAAAGTCTTGCACATCCACCCTAACACACCTAGACACCTTCCAAACCAAAGCAGCTGTTATCCTAGCACTTCAGATGGCAGGCAGGACTAATCTGTGACCACAGCATCCTCAGGCACACATTCAGCATGTTAGTTAGTCTGGAAGCACAGACTAACAGCCTCAGCCCCCAAACAAGCCTTTTTCTTTCTAATGTTTTTCTCCAGCAGAAGAAGAATTGCTGTGATCCACATTGCCCTGCTCAAAACATAGTGTGTGCTCTGATGAGGTCCAATGCCTTATTCCCAAGGTAACAAGGATGCATTTGCTGACTGCTAACTGTTTATCTTCTCCAGGCCCAAAGTGCCAATGCAAACACATCACTGAATAGCTACAACAATCTGCTGTCAGAAGAGCTAAAGGACTCTGAGAGTTTTAGACACCTCCTCCCCCTGGATTTGGGTTCCCATCTTCTTGCTGGAGGTGACATTAGGGTCATGTTGCAGAATCAGTAATCTGAATAGGCTGGTTTGACAGCTCGCCCATAGGAGGGCTGGTACCCTCCCTCTTCCTCCTTCTTCCTCTGCTTCTCACTGTGCCCTCAAGCCACTGAGCCCCCACTGCTTTGGCCAAAACAATGTTAATTTTATTTCTAGTTCGTGTTAGATCTGTTCCCAAAGGCGTGGAAGGAAAAGGATGAAACCAAGGGGCAGAAGGGGGACTTCCTCTTGGAGATCAGCAGGCCCTCAGAAATGCAGTATCATTCAACAGTTCATGTTCACGCTCCTGAGATGTTTCAATGACAACTCTAGATACAGGTTAAAAGTGTGAGCAAAGACCAACTCAGAAAAAAACCATCACCTTCTGGGCACTGTTTTTTCTGTTGCCAGAAGAAATGCAGCATCCAGCAGATGGGTGGAATAAACAACTGGAGGAAAATTTGGCAACATGTTTTGAAATCTCATGAGAAGATGAGTTAGAGCTCATCTCATCATGCTCTCAGGTCATTTGGAGCACTCTTCTGTCCTTACTTCAGGAAAAACTGCACAAATCACACAGCTGAATCTATCAGCTGATACTGTCCATGTCAATCAAATCTGCAGAGAGCCACCCCAAAAATCCAAACCACACATCACTACGGGGACAGCACCAAAAGCTTCACTTGGACCCATTTCACTATGTCAGGCTGTAATGTGCTGACTGTGCTGTGAGCACACAAGGCTCTGGAGCATAGGCAGAGAGGGCTGAGCTCACTGCTGCTGGTCCCAGCAGCCTGTGGTGTTTGGTTCTGAAGGGCTTCTGTTCCCCCTGCAGATGTCCATGCAGTAACCCAGAATGGGTGCCAAGTCTCTTTTAAAATATTGGGCTAAAGATCTCTTAAGCTGCAACCTCTGCAGGAGCTCCATTGTCCCAGCGTGACGCTGTATTTCCAAATATCATTTAGGGCAGTATAGGTTGATGCTCTGTCCATATCCTCTATATTTTTAGCCTTTCTTTTCTGGTTTGTACATATTTCTTGTATGGCACAAATACTTGTATGATCAGAAAAAGAAGCAGATGAGGGAGTGAAATGAACTAAGTTTTGCTCCACCAAATCAGTTCTTTTTGACACACACCTGCACAAATGCTTCTGCTGTCACTAGGTCTTTCCTGGAGAAACTTCATGGAACCATTCAGTAAATATCCCTGGTCACATATTAACAGCCTGCATGTTATTTGCAACCTGGAATTTAGTTTCTGTGTTACGTAGTTCATACATAAGAAGTTTCACTAGGTTGCTTCAGAAACTTTTCCATGAGTTTACAAAGATAGTTGAAGTTTGAAAGAAAAAAAGCAAATTTTCTGTGGCTTGGCAGTCCTTTTGGAGGTGTCCTCTCCAGCTTTGAAGAGCAACTCAAAATAGTAAATAAGGAAAGATGCAAACATCTCCAGTTCCCAACCATATTCATAGTTATTTTTAGACTAAATAGTCACACTTTTAAATACTCAGATGACAAACTGCCTTTCAATATACAGAATGTCTAAGTATTAATTCCTTTTAAATAAAAGGGAATTATAAGTATTTATAATCCCTATAGGTATTTATAATCCTTGCCATTAGCATGTAACCCTACACAATATGTAATTTTGCAATTCTTTAACTATACTTTCATATTTATGCAAATGAGCTCTTCAGTGTACTGCAGCTGCTTCCTCAGCCACATAAAGTGTTTGCTTGTTGCAGGGAAGCATATGTAATTACATTAGTTTGGCTGCCAAGAAATAATAGTCCTAGAAGTAAAACCTATGGATCAGACAACTGGTGCATCAGCCTGTATGTCACAGCACCCCTGCTGTCACTAGAAACTGTGGGATCATTCTTTTGCAAACTTTCCAGCTTTCCACAGGTTCATGCCATGTTGCTTTCCCTCCATTCAGCAGGACAGCTTAATGCTGGGAAATCAGCACCCTTCACTTCTCCCAGTGATGGGAAATTAAAAAGGCAAAATCTTACAACCACCTCTCTTATAGAGATGTGTCTTTCAGGTTTATAGCATGTGTGCACACTCACATACACACTTTCCAGTACCAACCAAGTGGAGACAGTTATGCAGGAGAGAGTCAGTGCTCGATTTTGGGTTCTGGAAAACACTGTAAAAATTTTATGGTGGGGATGGAAAGGTTTCAGTCATCAAAAGTTTGGCTGTTCCTCTGAACACAGAAGCTGTTCCAACTTCTCTGGGTCCAACTGCACAGCCGGCCTCCAAAAATTTCAGAGACCCAGCTGCCCAGTAGATTATATAACAGAATAGTAGCCATGCTAACAGTGCTGCCTCCTTGTTGCTGAAAACCACTCAGTGTGGAGATAGCTCATGAATCATTTCAATGTGACTTCTTAAACTGTGAGAAGTGGTCTGCTGGAAGCTGTACAGAACTATTGGAATCTTCTCTAATGTCAGCTGGTTAAAATAAAGCACACCCAGACAATCCCCTGCACTGACCACTTTGCTTCACTGCAACCACTCAGGGGTGGAGTAAGATGCAAAGCCTTGGAGGCTTTGCAAGCAGACTGAGGCTCTGAAGTTCATGTTTTTGGAGGGGCTGCAAGTCAAACAAGGAAAAGGAAAAGATAAAAACCCATTAGCCACTACCACTCTAGGTGGTCTGGGTAGCTCTGGGACATGCTTCCAAAGGTTCCACATCAACAGAGTGCTTATCTCTCCCACAAAATGCCCAGGCAAGTTTGTAAAAATCACCAGGATCAGAGAGGAAGTAACAATTACTGCTACCTCCAGCCATGGCTTTTATGAACGTTTCAGATTGACCCACACTGCAGCCTCTAATCTAATATTTTATACACATTAAATGTTTTATTTGCTGTACCATTTTATGGTCTCTGAATTAAGGAAAATAAAATGCACACTGCAACAAAAATCTCAGCTGTAAACCATTTGCCTTCCCTTGCAAAACTGTAAGTTCTCTAAGCTCCTGCTGGTTTCTGCCTTGGTGTGGCCATGAAGGCTGAAGGTGTAAACACCTTTACCCAGCAGCCCAAAGTGATTGTCAAACTGTAATAACACACTTTAAAAAGTCAATACATAAAGATACATATGTTTCTCTAGCTAATTATGGAATACCTAACTGCCACTGTGGCATTTAGACTTCAGCAATTACTTTAGAAAAATGCTTGGTGCCTTTATTATCCTGTCAATTTTCAACGTAAAAGGAAACCACACAATATGCATTTTTAAAACACTAGCTCTTGACGCTATGGGTATAAGTGGCAAAGTTTTAGCAGCTGCAGTGTTCTGATCTTATGCTGAATTTGGCTTGTTACAGATTGAAATTTGTTCGTTTTTTATCAGATGAAATAAAAAAGCTTGGTCAACAATACCATATATTTAATAAAAGCATAATTTTTGCAAGTCTCAATTTATTTTTTTTTTAATGAAAGCTCACAAATGAAGAAGAGTGAAAAGCAACATTATGTCACAGCAAATTACATTTTCTCCTTCTATTTTCTATTACCACATTTTGAAATCTGACCTCCCTGGCCCTTTACAAAAACAAAGATTCCCCCTCTTCTTTTTATATCGTTGGACTTCCCCTTTCCACATAACCCACAAAACTCCCATACTGAATCACCAGTCCTGTCACAGGAAGCTGGATGTACCTCACACTGGGGAGCAGCTGAGACAGTGAAATGAGGCACATTTGCACCAGCTGAGGATTTTTTCTCTCTGGCCTCTGTTGACAAAGCACTGTCACCCACTCAGGAGAAGGGGCTGCTGGTGCTGGCACGAATGTCTACAGCTGTGTGCAACCCCATGGAACATCTGCCAAGCAGTCCATGCTACCTGGCAGCACAGGGAGAGCTTCAGCCACCAGCAAGTCACAGCCTGCAAACCTGTGCTGAGAAAATCACAGGCAGGCCGAGATGAAACTCGACAAGCTGAGACTTGTTGATGTTGGAGCGATGATCTGGTCAAAAAGGGTGCTCTGACCCGCAGTGGGTCCCATTTCAGACCGGGCAGGTGCAGAGCTGTGTCAGTGTGTGCTTCCAGTGGTGCTGGCCAAAGCCTGTGTGTCACATCATCAGAATACACTCATCTTTAATTAAATTCAATTATCTGCTTCTAGAGCTGAGTAGCTAGAAACACATCCTCCCAGGAACTGCCATCTCTGCTGAAAAACAAGGCATAAGAAAGCATAGAGTATGAAAAAAAAAAAAAAAAAAGATAACTGTATAGACACTGTTTTTTTTTTTTTATTTTAAAGAGAAGCCAATACACAAGTTTAAAGCAAACACCAAATTTGTGAAATGAAGTTGGATGGGGTGCAGAGGACCATCTGCACTGATGCTAAGGATTTCGCAATCCCAGGGAGGCATCCCACGGCGTATTGTAAATGAACTCCCACTCGACTATTGCAGAGGAGACAACAGACACTCATTTACAGCACTGCATAACACCTGCAGGTAAAACCAGTCTCTGTGAGGACTCTCTGAACCCAGAGCAGATGAGTTACAGGAGCTCTGGTGAAAGAGCCAGGGTTCCTGTTGAAGCCACTCAGTGCAGGGGAGCCCCGAGGCAATGGCAGCAACACAGGAAAGAGGGGTAACACAAACCAGTCCACCAGAAATCGGTCATTATCAGTGGTTAGTGCCTATTTCAGGGTAAATAGATTGAGGAGAAATTGATAATTAATATTTTCAAGATAATCATGACAAATCACGACTGCAGTAATTGTTGCCATCTGAGTAAAGCTTTAGATCTACTAATTTGCCACTTACACAACAATTCATTCCTTTGTTAGGGCCTGGACTGCATGAGTCCATCCAGCTTAGTAAAAGACTGCATCACTGCTCTAAATGGGAGATATATTTGCTTTAGAGTAATCAAAATAAATTAACAGTTACTTCATACTGAGAACTGATTTCTCACACGTCTGCAATGGGAAACAATGAGTTTCAATTGCTTTTAAAATCAAAGCTTAAAAAAGCTTCTAAATCTTTTTAAGCAAACTTCTAAAATCAAGCATGGCAGGGTATAGGATCTCTACCTGAAACAAAAGATGAAACATGGCAAAAGAATTAGAGCAAATGGAAGTGTGTTGTAATCATCAGCTTTACCCCAGACCGTCTTGTTTTCTCCTTAGGCTTATTCCAGTTTCTAACACAAGAATTTCATTGACTTGGACTATACATCAGGGTTTTTTTCACTTTTACCTCCTGACCCAGATTTTAGATACCATGCTTATTAATCCATTCCAAATACAAGTTAAGCACATGACAAATCATTTCCTCATGTGCATTTTGTTCCAAAGCCAGCCCCAAAACAGCATATCAGTGTGCACTGTTATGCTTGAATGTTTCTCACTTTTGACTTCAGACACTTTTTGCTACTAATAGATTTGTCTCTTCAAAAAATAAAGACACTTATTTAACTAGAGGAGAGAACATCACTAGTAGAGAAAGAAGTTTTAATCCTACACATATCCACATAACTAAGAAAAAGGAAGTAAGAGCCCAAATATATCAATTTTACTTTGAAGGACTTACTAAAAATCATAGACTAAAGAAGCTTATTTTCTTGGAGATGGTTTTTTCGTACAGAAATATCTGACATCAATGTAAGGCCAGTGAAAACTTCCTTAGTATGCAATGAAGCGCCTGGAGTACTGCAGTAATTACACATTTGGCAGGACATAAACTCCTCTGCATTTGTGAGTAGCCTGTTAGCCAGGGTGCAAAACGTAAAGGGCAAAGATCAAAAAGCAAGCTCAAATACCATATGGGAAAAAAAGTAAGAAAGGAATGTCTATGACTGTAGCATCAATGGCTGACTGATCCAATCCCTCTGCATGTGCAGAATCAAATCTGCGGAAGCCAAATCCCTTCCCTAAACTCTCATCATTCCTGACGCCATGAATACTCACCAGTGCTAATGGAAATGTTGTCAGGCACCCAACCATTATTTTAAAAAGTAACATTTCTCTCAGAAGTATGTTCCCCAGGCCTCCCAGCACAGTCTGCAGTGCCTGTCTGTTGTTGGATTGCAACTCCTTGGGCCAGGAAGTGTCATTTTTGCTGCCTCTTACAGCACTAAGCACATTATTGCAGCTTAACATCCGTAACTATGAAAGGCAAAGCAAAATCCCACAAGTTAACTTTGATGTGGTTGCAGATCCCAGTCCTGTTCTGACATCAGGAAACTGGACTCATGAAGGATTTGTGAAGGCTGCTAGAAAGCATGGTGAAGCTATTTTGGGCTCACATACAGAGGGATAAATGGGTAAGTTAACACATTTTAGTGCAGTTTATTTAACTGCATGAAGCGTCTCCATGGGCACTTATAAATAGTGACTTTAATTTGCTTGGGGAAGGGTCTCTCTACATAAAAATTTAATGTACAGAAAGCTGGGCTGCAAATTTCTGCATTTCTGTTGGTCTACACTCACTCCCCATGCAGTGATGGTAGCTGAGTCCACATATATATATATATATATTCACAAAAAACATGCCCACACAAGGAGTCATAGTAAGGAGAAGTAAAGAGCATGTCATCCATTCACATTCTGTTGAACAGCACTCTAAAGTGTCAGATGGCAATGATAAAAGTCAGATCTTCAGACTTTGTGTACTTTTTTCATCAAACTTTAACCCAGGCATTTTCTGTTGCTTCTGTGCCCCCAGTTACTTCAGAAGGCTTTTCCTCTGTGTAGCATGGGGAATGTGCAGGCTGGCACAGACCTTTTAATTTCTATGGGGTGACAGTACTGTAGCATCTAAGAAGGGAATTAAAATGCCTTCATGCTGGGTGCGTACATAATGCCATAGTGAGAAAGTCTGTCTCATCTCCTACTGTTGAATATTTATACAGAAGTGGTGACCGGATTCCCCAATGAAGTTTGGGGTTCTGTTGTGTTTGTAATTATTTGCATGCCTGTAACAAGTCAATCACAGGCCTAAAATATTTATCTCATTTGGATGACAAAACCCCAGGGAGCATCTGACTCTTGTGATCCAAAACTCACATGACAGCACATTCTAGCAAGACTGGATACTTCTCTCTTAAATAGGTTTTAAGAGAAGCTAGGAATTTCATTTCAACTTTAACTCTTCCTAGACTATTCAAATCACACTCCTTCCTGCCTGTAACTGTTTTCAGTGCATCTGGGAATGTTTTTACTGCCTTCTTTTAAGTGAGCAAACCGTCCCTTGGTAGGTATTGATACCCATGTGTGACTAGACAAGGACTCTGGAACTGACCATCAAACCATCCTGATCTTCCTGAATAGAACACAGTGAATTAGGTACATGCAGATTTTGTCACCACTACTTTAAAACAGAAACCACAAAACCACACAGTATCAAGTGCTTAGACACTTAATTCATTTGGTGGAAGGGAATACAAATGATTTTTTCCTCAGGAGTTGCATTCACAGTACTCTTATTAAAAAGGCAGAGACACCAAACACTTGTAGCAAGTTATATTACATATTAACTCATTCTATTAGAAAGAGAATGATTGGATGTACTCTGACAATTCAATCCAATTCTCAAGCAATACTCTCCTTCCTTGCTATTAAGCATCTCAGACTCCCAGTCTATAATAAATGGAGTTGGAATCCTCTGTCTTTTACCACAGCACTTCCTACTGATTTAATCAGTCTATTCATATTTCTTGCTGACCTGATTTTTCTCCCCTTTCACTTCTAAAGCCTCTATTGACTTGAATTAATCTTAGAGAGGGCTTGTACGACTGGGAACTCACTGAGTTTTGCAAGCAAGCTCTGGTAGCTCCCAGAAGGTCTTCTCTATTTTCAGAAAAAAAAAAAAA
>VXAU01001192.1:4007417-4021947 GCA_013399695.1 Formicarius rufipectus
GCAACCACATGCACAAGAAGAGAACGAAAGTGATGGTTAAAGCAAATGTGTATATGAGAGACTGTTTCAATTCCAGTCAAAACTCATTTGTGTGATAGAGAAAAATTTTGTGAAAAGTACAGACAGAATTGCTCCTAAAATAAAGGACCAGCCAGTTTCATGTGTACCATACCTAGGCCCTGCAATAAACTCTCTTACTTCATTCTGTGCTACAGGCAAAATACAGAGAATGCACTGCAACCATCAAAATCTGTGGCCAGTTACAGCTCTTCTGCCTTAAATAACAACATGAAACCATTTAACAGGATTTGATCACACGTTAATAATTTTTCCCCATCTTAAAACTGAAGAATATTTAATAACAGCTATCTCTACCAACAGGGACACTTCAGTATGATACAGGCTCATGCTGTGAACCTACTACAGCTTGCCTAAATAAAAACTTATTAGTTAAGAGATTGTGAACGGAGGGCATTTCATGTGAAACACACATCTATTTTCTCAGCTTAATTGCCCCTTCCTAACTGCACTAAACTGAGGAGAGAAAGAGCTGCAGTTACATGACACAGACTGAACTTGGTTATATAATAATTAAATACACTAGGGACATAAATTCAAAAAATATTTCATAAATATCAAATTCAAAAAATATCTCATAATAATCAGATACAAGCTCATGTATAGTAGGAAAGAACCATTTCCCTGTAGTGAAAAGTGTGGAAAAAAATCTCCACTGGTGCCCAGAAAAAAAATGAAATGGCTCTTCACTTCCTTTTCTCAGTGTAACAGTCACACTGTGGAGGAAAACCCTTCCTACAAGTACAATGGCTTTACTTGCCATTTCTACTACCATTTTATAGATCAGAAAATTCTCTTAAACAGGGATCAAGAAACAGCATGATACTGCAGTACTGGCTAACATAACACAGCTGTAATAGTAATTCTTACTGCTGTTTGTATTTCCTATAGTTTTATGGGTTTGGGTAGTGGTTCCTGAAGTGTGGTCTAGGGATCAGACTAATTTGTGGCAGGGGACCTACACAACTAAATACTCAGAATTTTCAGTAAAGAGTTCAATAGAAGTGAATGTGTTCCTGAGAAATTTAGAGGTCGAATACTGACCCAGGATCACACACTCAACACCCAAATCCTCCTCTCAATTATAGGGCATATTATCAGAAAGCAGCATTCTCCATGTAAAGAACAAGGATTCAGGTTTCAGCTGGAAATAGAAAGGTTATAAATGGCCACAAGCTAAACTTTCAACCAGGGGAAGATACTCTCATCCAATTACAAGAAAACTTCTTGTCCCTTCCTGTGATTAAACCATTTGCCTGCTCGATTAATACTATCACAGCAGTAGTTTTCATCTACAGAGGCAAAAGCCAGCACATGCAAAAAGAGCAGCCATTTGGCAATGGAAATTGTGCTAGTTTTAAGGCACAGAAGGCATCATTTAACAGCAGAAATGTTATTAACAGGTTCTTATCCTATGCTTTTTGCTATTTTTTTCTCTCCTTTTTACTATGCTCCTGTTTTTGTTTGTTTGTTTCTTTGTTTTGTTTGGGTTTTTGTTGGTTTGTTTTGTTCTTTGTTTGTTGGGAGGTTTTGGTTTGGTTTGGTTTTGGTGTTTTGTGTGTGTGTTTGTTTGTTTGTTTGTTTTTTAAGAGCCTTGTGAATTTCTGTCTTGAAAAATATTGTGTAATTATTGTGCTAAGACAGAAACAAAAACACATCTTTCCTTTGGTGCTTCGACTTATAAGAAAAGGTAAAGGAGAAAATCTTTTCAGTTGGATTGACTGTTGCACTTAACAAAAGTGTATGTAAAAATATTTATGAAGATGAATTTCATATAATAAAAATCTTTTTTACTATGTTGACAATTCTCCTCATTACAATAACAGAGCTGTTCATAGCAGTCTTATGAAAGTATTACAGAGACTAGAACATTACATCTCATTTTCCTTCTTTATGTTAGTGCTTTGACATTTGAAAACCAGTGTAGATTCTTGAAGGGGTTGTATAGCTGGCTGTAAGCTTATGCCCAGCATCTACTGAAAATATATGCAAACTTAAAAGAAAAAAAAAATCACTTTTAATTGCAATAATAAAACTATTACCTTATTACTATTCTTACTCATCTTGAAACTGCTAAGCCTGCTGTGGGCAAATTGCCCCTAGATAAAAAGCCGCACATGAAGTTGCTGAAATAATCTTGCAGTATGGGCATTTGAAATGAAGTAAAAATGTTATTCACAGGTTCAGAGGAGGAGTGATAAAAAAAATTAGCTCCATCCCAGCCAAAACCAGTACAAGCTATAATAAACACTTTCTGGTTTCAAAGGCGTTTAGTGAATTAACTCATTTTTTTTACAAAACTATCTCATTGTTTTAAATGTCCTCGAAGAGTTCCATACCATTAGCTATTTGAGAAAATGAAATGCTGTTTTCCATCCATATGTGCATGAAATCCATACCAGATTTTCCTCTGAGAAGTTGATGTCAGTCAATTTGGTTTCTGTGTACCACTGTAATTCACATTGTACCAAATTAAAATATAGTAAAGAGGACAAGATTCCTGCACATGGTTTTTGAGGACCTGAGGAAGAAGGAAGTAATGGGAACATGGAGCAGAGGGCAACAGAAGGAAGAACATTAGGAGGGAGACATGTTAAAAAAGGATTGACAGCAATAACAAGGCTTCTAACTCACTGGCAAACTGTCCCCCAGAGGCATTCATGGATACTCCTGGAGAAGGATGGGACTTTATCCTCTTGATAATTGTTGCTCTTGGTCAGGCAGCTTGCCACCATTCTTACTTGTAGAGAGATGACCTTCACAGAGATCATAACCTTTCTCTGGATGTTGATCCAAAATCTAAGCATTCTCCATGTCCAAGGGTTGCTCCCCTGGAGCTTGAAGAGGCCCATTCCTTTCCATGAGCCTGAGCAAACCACAGGTCCCCTGAAAATGCTCCCAGCCAGGAGTATCTCTGCATGGTCACAGCTTCCTAAGGTCTACAGGAATGCGAACACTGCTGATGGCCCAACATGACAAGTCCAGTCCCTGGCTGCCATGCTATGCTTTGCCTTTGAGACAAACACGAAGGTCAGGTCCATTAGTCACCCTGTTGACCAGAGGAAAAGTCTGTTTGAATTAACACAGTGTTAGGATGTAATCCTGTGAGAAGAGGGAGTGAAGAGAAATCTCTGGTCAAGCAGATTTGCCACATTACATGTCTCTGATTGGTTTCAGTTTAGCCTGATGTAGTCTAAACAGGAGTGACAGCCAGAAAAAGCTGGAGCTGGAGAATGGACCTAAAAGTTAGGGGATGAACCACCGTTTGTACAGTGATCTTCCCACTGTACTAAAGTGCTTAAAATTTGCATTGAATTACAGCAGTTATAATTATCTGAAGGGGAGGATTCCTGTTTTCTGAAGATCCAAGATGTGAAGGATATCCTTCATTTTCCTGTGCATTTATCACCTGGATCTATAAAAGAGATACAATTCCTCCAGTTTCTGGTTTTGTTTGAAATATCTAACATATTCTGTCTATACTCACCCTGAGCCCATGAAGATCTCAGGTGCCTCAGATTTTTAACCATGATCACAATTTAATGCAGACTGCATATACAGTACCAGGTAAAAATCAGATAGTTGAACTGACACTAAAGTAGTACAGAAGTATTTACTCAAGGATGCAGTTTCAGTATTACATTTGACTTACTACAGCTAAACTATAACTTCTTTGCAACTCCAAATCATTAAAATCACTTAGGAACAGTTTGGTACATCATTCTAAGTCTGTAGGAGAGTCCTGATCACTGCAGTGATGATACAAGAAAGGAACACTGCTGTAATAATCATCTCTGGAGGACATGGCTTTCTGAAATGCACATATCACATCCTGAGCATTTTGGTTGCCACTTGTGTTTCCAAGTGAAAACTGAGCTACTGGAACACTAAAAAGAAGTCAGAAAAGAACTTTGGCTATTTTTCAGACTTAAAAGCCTATAAGCATACAGATATAATTCACTTTCATGTGTTATTTGGAAAGGAGAAGATTTGAAGTTTTAAAGACCTATTTATCTTCCTCCTAATCTAGCATGTTTATTCCCCTTGCAATGAAACCCTTACTGTTATCTGCTCCTGTATATTGTTACATCCTCCACCTTCTGTCCAGTGTTTCTGACTTTCCCCTGCATGTACTCCTCTCTTTCCAAGCTCCTGGGGGGGGATGCCAGCTCTAAACTGAAACATGTACCTCTTTTTTTGCAAACTTGACTTTTAGGAATCCACATGAAAAGTGAGACACATGAAAACTATGATGGGTCAGCTCTGGGGGACAGAGAGGATTAGTCTGAGAACAGTGCCATGCCAGCAGGGATACACTTTGGAGAGGGAAGTCAGTGTGTCTTCATCAGAGTATCCATCAGGGGGTAGAATTTCATGAGTATCTGGGCAAATGCAACTCCATTAAAATTAGCAAAACTCAGATGATGACTTATTTGTAGACAGGATTTTCCTTAAGGTCTTAGGTGCAGGAAAACAAACACTTTTTCTAGCAAAAAACAATTCTGGACTTCTGTCCATTAAATACATATACACATACATATATAAAAGATAAAAGGTTTGTTTATGTGTGAGGAAAAAAATACACAATGCTGAAGGAAGTCAAGGGGATTGGTCTTCCAGAACTGGGTGACTAGGTATGCGCATATGAACCAGCCACTTGGAAAACAAAGAAGGGATTTATGTGACGTTTCTTGAAACAACTGCAATGCAGAAATTATTCTCTTTTAATGGTCTTTTGACATTACAGAAAGTTTAATAACTATAAATTTAATTTAGAGAGATCTCCTATCAGCAAAACAGGAAGCATCCCAAGCCCAGCTACTCTCTTTACTCCCAGCTATTCCACTGAGCTCTGAAACATCACTTCCCACCTAAGGAGGCACAACAGAGACCTCACTGTGCACTTGCTCCATGAGAAGTGACCAGACACAGCACAAACCAACAGCTTTGGGAATAATGATCCAGGTGCAGCCAACTCCCAGCTATGTCCAGGGTCACTCCCACAGGCTCCTGTGCATGGACAGCTCTGCAGCATCACCAGCTGTTTTGAAAATGTAAGACTCCTACTCTACTGGGTTTATTTGTAATGTGGTGTCGTGAAAATCTAAATAGGAATTTTGATCAACTGCATGTCCTGAATTTCTTTAGCCAGCCAGTTCCATAAAGTGCTTCTTTAAGACGTTCTCATCCTTGACATTTTGACTTCTATTTTTCCCAGGTGGATTGCTTAATGACCAATTTCCAACACTCTCCCAGTGACTCAGGCATTATTTCTGCACTGGTCTGATCACCCTGTCACAAGTCCTCACTTACACAGATCTCTACACCCACCTTCCATCTCAGTCTGGGAGCCATATCTTATTGGTTGAACAGCAAGAAAGCATTAACAGTAATTACAGAAATGTTTTTCCTCTGCTCTAATTACAGTGACATCAGCATTCTATTAACCTTTAAATTACTGGTATTTTTCCAGACGGAGCTGTCATGAATAGCAGTTAAGAAAGAAGCTCCATGATTTCAGAGCAGAGAAAATGAGTAAGAGACAAAGCAGAGATGCTCTATACTGGTGCCAGTAGAAAAGCCTTGTGACAGAGCTCACAAGGTGGGCTCACAAGAGTAAGATGGACACCACTGCCTCTTACAGGCCAGATCCTCATCTGGTGTATACTGGAATAGACTCAGTGATTCTGGTAGCCTGGTAGCTATAAAGCACAGTTTTTATTTTCAGTTTTTGGATCCCTTGAGAAAGGCCACATGTTGCTCAAAGTGCTAAATGTGGTGTGGTGGGTACCTTGGAGCTGGAAAGAGTGAGAAGTTAGTGTCTTGCATTTGCTCCTGGACAGACAGAAACAAGAATTGTTCTGGACTCACCTTGGTAACAACAGACATCAAACACCAAGGAACATGAAAAAGAGATAGTTTCCTTTCTTTTGTGATAGTCCAATGTCAGTGATAGTCCAATCTCATCTCTGATAAAATTGATATTTCTCTTATTCCATTGATGAGATTCTTTATTTATTATTTTGCAACCAGCCTCAAATGGAAATAACTTTTTTGGAGAAGCTAAGGAAAGCAGAGGTTGGCAGAAAACCATTCTTTATGCAGCAAGTCAAATGAAGTAACAGATATTTTTGTGTATTCTGAAAATTATGTTTAACATTTTAGGGATGCTTAGTCAGAGGAAATGTTTTTTATCCCCTTAAGCTTTCCAAACACTTAATTCCTTTAAAGGAAGTCTGTGGAAATACTTCCCATGAGAATATGAACTCTCAGGAAAAAAAGGGAACCATTTATGCTGATACATATTCTTTCACTCAGTTGTTTCTGGCAGAGGTGCCTGTTCCCCAAATATACCTAAGCAGGCAGATATACAACACCAAACACTTCTACAGTGATATAACACATATTTGAACTCACAGTAGCATACATACACACATAGCAGAAGCTTGGCACAGGAAGAACACACTAATGGAATAAAATAACCTTATTATCTCATGCACAGCTAGAAAGAACCCAATGCAAATGGTCCCCTACGGAAACAAAATTGTTGTCTTCTTCCAATTACAAGAATCACTTTTACAGACACAGTTCTTATTTCAGCCTAGGACTCTGCTGTGTGACCTTTGTAAATGTGTTGTGGGTTATCACTTCTAAGTTAAGCCTTCTCTGGTTTTCTCCCTGATTTTTGGCTAACATATTTATGCATGTGTATTGTGAACTTCACTCAAACCACTCCTGCAGAGTGAGACCTGGTTAAAATCCAATCCTCATTTCCTTTTTTACAATGTCTTTCCTAAAAACTGTTCTAGTGCATGAATATATATAAAAAACCAATTGGACTAGCTGAAGTGAGTGTTATGACAAAAGATCTCAACTGAAACTAAAATCCTTGACCTGAATCAGGCAGAGAAGGGAGTTAAGCCAGTTTTCATGTCTTGCTGTGTGACACAGCCACCATGCAATGGATAATGCTGGCTTGAGTATCTTTCTCTGGTTTTGAAATTTCAGGTAGAATTTCAGGGAAACCTTCATTGACCAAGAACAACTGAAACTGCCCTTCTCAAAGGAGAACGTTCAGCCTTTCCACAACACAGTTTTGTCAACTGAACAAAATATCATGACCAGCAGACT
Organism: Formicarius rufipectus; assembly: GCA_013399695.1. Taxonomy (NCBI): domain Eukaryota; kingdom Metazoa; phylum Chordata; class Aves; order Passeriformes; family Formicariidae; genus Formicarius; species Formicarius rufipectus. The sequence continues at coordinate 4,014,627 of VXAU01001192.1, forward strand.
TGTACCATTTGCTAAAACAGCCAAGAGGCTTCAGGACTACGAGATTAATTTTCAGAACTTTACATTCTTAGAAGCCTTAATCTTCCTTCATTTCCTTGAGGGTGAGAACAGTCAACATGAATTTACCACAGGTCAGATGAAGATTATAGAAAGCCAAAGGCAGAGAGGAGTATGTAACCACAGTATAACCCTGCTGGCATTTGGAACGTGGTGCTTTCTGAGCCTTGGCAGAGGTGACTGACTCCAATGCAGGAGCTCTTAAATCAGTACACACGTTTATTGAAAATGCATCTGCGAAGAATTTCATCCTAATGAAGCAAGTAAAAGGAACTGAAATTGCTTAGTATATACCTTTAGAAAATCTTATTCATCTTTATATATTGGCACTGCTACAATTAATAGCCTGTTTGAATTTCCCTTACACTTTCTATTACAGGAGGCTCATAATTCAGGCATAAAAATCTTACTCTGGGATGAAACTTGTTATTTAATGTCTTAGCTCATTTCATGCGGTTTTTCTGCACAACCCAGCTCACTTCCCACCAGCAGAAGCTGCTAAAGGGGGTTCCCCAACCTAACCTACTGGAAAGGGGTCAGCAAGCTCTGCTGCTGTCTGCTGTAAAGTTTGCAAGAATGTATTTTTAAATTAAACACCTGGGTCCGTCTGAGAGCAGATGGGGAAGTGGATCTTCTAACTAAACCTTTAAACATAATTCAGGGAATGGCCCTCACAATGTACAGACTTATTATTTGCCTATCACAAATACAAGGAATTGGAATCTTCCCATCACCTTGAATAAGGATCCTGTTGGCTCACAGGTTTTTGGGAGGGGGTGGGTTTATACTGGAGGCAGAAGAAACAATCAGTATGACAACTGAGAACGAGACTGAGAACAGAGGAGCAAGAACAGCCCAAGAGCTGGGAGCAGGCAGCCACCTATGGGATAACCAGAGATCATATCAAAATACTGCTCATGAACAGGTCAAAGAAATGAACCAGAAAGACAGTGGAAGCAGAACCATGTGTGGTTGTGATTTTAACCATGGTAAGAGAAGTGGCAACGTTGAGATTCTTTCCAGATTGGTCATGACTGTTCGTTCTGACTCAGGCTGTGACTCTGCAAACACCAGCACCAGATCTGTACAGTATCACATCCCTTTGCCACATAAATCTGATCCACCTCAGCCATGGATGCAAGCTGCATTGTTGAATTATGCAGGACAGGGATGATGTTTATGGAGGTTTCCTACCATGACATGGAGACAGACAGCATCTTAGCTAGCAAGTGCGATTTCCATGGACTATGGTTTGCAGATGGAACACAAGATTTTTTTCTGATCTAGCAGTAGGAGTTCAAAATCCTAATTTACTACACCCTCAAATCATTATCCCAAATTAAAGTTGTTGAGTTACATACCATCACAACAACTCCACTACACATTTTTTTTCCCTTAAGGCATTACAAGCTTTTTACACTTTCACAACCATTTCTTTGAATATTTTTGATAATTTCCTGAATTTTATATGTGTCCATTTCTTGAACTCTTTCTAATTTTTGAAAATTCTAAAGTATCAGAATTAACATCTGCTTTTTATTGTTATTATTTTCTCCAAAACACTGCCAGAGTATCACCCACTATTTTGCAATAAAATTGCATGAAACTGCTAAAGGTGACAATGTATCATGATAATATCTGCAAAATGACACAGATAATGACTTTTAAAAAGTGAATTATGGAAAACTTAGGAGTAGCAGGGGTGGGTTGTGGTGGGACTGCATCAGCCAGTGCTGTTAAACTATTGAGACTATATTGAAGTTACTTTATGTAGGTCTGAGTGGAGATGTGAGGATCTCACCAGTGGAACAGCAGCCTCCATCAACTGGAGTGGAAGTGGAATGCTTAACTGAAAAATAATATATATGAATCTTCCTTGAGGAAAATAAAACCTGCAGGTAACATAGTTCTCAACAAGAGGAATTGCAACAAGTAGAAAATGAGTTGTAAAATGGTAATTTTTAAAAACTTCACCAAACTGAAAAGGTTATCACCCCTGAGAGCATGCCAGAGCAGAGTTCATATGAAAGTACAACCCTGCAGATGATCAGAGATGAGCACTGAATAGGCAGCCACCAAGGAATTTATGTTTATGTGAATAATTTTATTAGAAAACAGTGTGTTCCTTTTCAATTTGTATGCATGTCATGTCAGAGTATGGTGAGATTTTACAAGTTCCAGTGCACTGATGCAGATTTCCCATAAACTGGTTAAACCCACATATTTTAAGTCAGAGTTTTTCGTTAACCTTAAAGCTAGCATGCTGTGTAGGGTCTTATAATCTCTCTTCCAGCAGGAGAGGCAATAACCTCTCACATGTACTGCTTCTTTTCTTTGTCAGTGAGATGGGAGATCATCTTTAGCTCAGAGTTCCCATTAAAGTGCTTCCTCACTTTGCTCTACATTGACATTTTAATTTTGAAGAGAGAACTAAAACTAAAAATGAACAGAACAATTCAACTAATGAGGTACTCGAACACTTGCTTTGGATTAATACAGTTGGTCTGGTAGTGTGCATTTGGATTTGAATTGGAAGGTGTATATCTGATATTTGCAGAGGGGAAAAAACCCTGAACTAGAAAGGTTTATAAATTCTCAGATAAAATGATATATTATTCATTTGAAGTCATCTCTCTACAGCTCAGAAGATTCTCTCTACTGTGACAGATTGGAAAACTCCAGTACAATTTGTCTTTTCAAGCTGTCCCTGAAAGAAGATTCTGGGGGAAGTTTTTCAAGTGAAGAAACATGTGCTGTCTTCTTTGCTTTTAGCTTATATCCAAGCTACTGAACTGAGAACAGTTTATATCCTGTCGCTTTTAATGTTTGTTAGTCTACTTTAATAATTATGTCACTTGTGAGATTTTGTTAGAGCAGAGACTGAGGTTTGTAAAAAGGTGAGGTGTGAACGTAGCACAGTAATTCACAGAGAGCTTTGTTTTCACCAGGAATCCAAAACAGAGGACTTGCAAACTCTGCTTGTCCTAGACAGTTCTGCCAACTCAGGTTTTGTCCTGTCTCATGTAGAAGGTGGAACCAGTTCCTTATTCCAGAGCACTGAAACCTGTCTTGTACTCACTATCAAGGCACGTTTTTTTCATTTTTGTGGCACATGGTTCCCTTGGCCAAATACTTCCTTGTGTGGCAAAATACTGAAGAGAATCGAAGATATTTGTAATTTTGAATTAAATTTTGTCTAGATATTTGTCAAAAATGGTAGGCAACAAGAGAGATCAATGCCTTTTGGAATAGTAGAAACATTCTGTATCTAGGTTATATAATTTAATTTTGGCTTTTCATTAGGAAGCATTTTAGAAGTCACTTTAAAATAAAAGAAAAAAGAAGACAAAGAGAATTGCCTCATTTAATTTGATTTTGAAAAAAGTGAAACATTTCAATGGTGGGTCAAGTTGACAGCCCATCTGAGATTTACTCAGCTGTTTTGGGAAGCAGTTTTCTTGAAAGGTAGGGTATTTCTGTGCCAGCTGTTAAAATATTTAGGCAACAATATAACATCTTGTGAGGATTTTTTTTTTTTTTTTTAGTCAGTCCACTGGTTTTGCAATGCTGAAGTTTTCTTCTCGTGGTCACGTATCAGTTGCTTATCACTGTTGCTGGAACGAGACTGTAGCTCTGCTGGTCAGCCAGAGCCCTGATCTTATGGCAAAGTGGAAAAAACAGCAGCCACCTTTTTGAGGATAAGAAGTGTGCACATGAAAACCTTGGAGATAATCTTGTCATACAGCTTGTGCTTCTTGGTAGCCTCTCTGTGCTTGCCTGTGCTTCACCTTCCGTTTCCCTCAGGGAACAAACACTGGGATATTTTCTTTGCCCACACAATACTCAGGAATATTTTAGGCTGAGCATTTTACTTCCTGTCTTTTGTGTGTTCTCTCTATCTTCAGCAGCAATGTCTGTTCTCTCAGTTCGTGTCTGCCTATTCTGTTCCTTTAACCTGAACTTTTGTATTTGTTCTGCATTAATGGCTAATAATGTTTTGATCCTTTTCACTCCACAGACTCTTTCTGTCTCAGGTCACATTTCTCATCAGACACTTGTTACTTATTCCAGTATTTCAGGAGTTATTCCTGGGGACAGTGTCAATCATTTTATGTCCTTGCTTCATTATGGGAAAGTAGAGAAAGAAAAAAAAAAAAGAAGAAAAAACTCCTCCCCGATTTTTTTTTTTTTTTTTTTTTTGCCCCCCCCATCACTACTTTCTGCAAGTGTTGCATTTTTTTCCTCCTTAATTGCATTTCCTGCCATATTGTGGGTGCCATGAATCTGCTCAGTGACATCAAATTTCATCTTGTGAATGCTGAATAGTAACAGCCCGAACTTTACAATAGAATTGTTCTTTATCTGCCACTTGCAGAAATCCCAGAAGAGTGGTGAATGTCTGAGTCGTGCACATAGATTTGCACTGTCTGCTCTACATTCTTCTCTCTTTCAACTTGTACTCCTCATCTAAGTGCTATCCAATTTATTACTTGCATGAAAGACTCCTTATAGCACAAGAATTGGAAAAGCTTCAAATGCTGCAGGTTTTCAGCCATAATTGCTGCTCAGCTTCAGCCTTATCTTCATGGGTAGCACTAACACCATTTGTAATTTGCTTTCTTGCAAGTAAGACATGAGGGTCAGCAGCAGTGTACAAGCAGGACCTATACTCCAAGGTTTATTGAGTCTAAAAAGAGCTAATTAAAGCTTCATTAACCAGCATGCCATGCTATATAACTGCAACTTTGCTATGAATAAAATGTTGTAACATCAGGAGCACAGATTTTTCTCTTTCAGTCCCTAACTGCTCCCAGGAACCAGTTCTGTAGCAGAGTTTAGACTCTGAAGCCCTGGGGTCAAGCTCCTCAGAGGCATCCCTTATCTTCACAAATTCCCCCTCTTCTTGCACACATTTTCTGAAAGCCCTGTTGTATATTCCTACTCTGTTATTCAGTGCACAGAGAGTAATAGTAGTGTGGACCATTCAATAACTAATATTCTGATAAAGAGGATGAACAGAAAACAGTTTTCCATTTATTTAAAATAAAAATATTCATAGTCTTATTTTTTAAATAAGAACAGAAACATGTTGTCACCATCCACATGTCTCATAAGTAAATATATTTGTTACTGATGAGAAACTCTCGTGAACTAGTTTTTTAAGCTTCTCTTTTGATGGTTCATTTAGGTAGAAAAGAGCGAAATTCCCAAGCTTGGGTAAAAGCATTTAAGTCAAGGTGCACACAATTCTGAGATAAGACCTATCCACCTCCTTGCACACGAGTAGTCAAGGAACTAGAAGGAAGTGTGAGGTAATATTAACTGAGATAAGCAGCTGGAAAGTAGAGGGAATTCTATTCTTTCCCTTCACTGGGAAAGAAATCCTGCTATTAATAGCTGTGATTCACTAATGAAAACAAGTCTCTGAAATTATTTATCTTCAGCCTATCTTGAATGAATATTCAAAGTTTGCCTGGAATAAGCTTTCATGTCAGACATTTTGAAAGTCAGTTTACCTGAAACAGACAGTACTGCTGGAGTAAAAGCACTGCTAGTTCCCTGTTACTTTCAGGGCTCAGGGTTAACAGTCCCCCCTTGGCCTGAAGGAGGGCAGCTCTGAGCTCTCAGAGGTAGGGACACCATACAGTCAGCTTAGATAGGACCACATGTCTAGAAAACTGGTAGCTGGAACTATTCAGAGGATGTGACTCCTTCTGTTCCACATCAGAAAGCGAGAAGTTGTACACTTGCATTAAAGGCAGGAGTAGACTCTTCACAATAGAACTGCTTCCTAGAGAGCTGGCTTTTTGCAGATGGATATGTACATTTCCTCAAACAGTGTGGGCAAACTTCTTCTTAAAACATTAAAAAAGCATTGTAATATTAATTCTGGCACCAACTCAAAATTCTCTTGATAGTGAACTTCGTCCTAAACCAATGGTTTCCCTTCACTGCCTAAAAATGTTTCTTATCTGCACATGTGTACATGTATAGCACACCTGGTGAAAAAGTCTTGTCATTAGCTTTGGGTTTCCTTTAGGCCTTCTGCTGTATTGGACATATTTGTGGAAGTGATTTCAATAGACAAAGATTTGTTTTCCATTACTTGCTATTCTGACAAGGTTATCACATGAAACAAAATTTGCTTCTCCTCTCTGGTCTCTGAGGTAGCCTGTAACTCCAAGGAATTAACATACATGACAGGTCTTTTCCTTGCATAATTTTTTTGAAATAAAGCCTAAAAAGTGAATCTCAGTAATGGTTGATGAAGTTTTGTCAGTGAAGACTGATCAAAGTACTAGAACTAAATCACTCTCTATACAGATGTTATGGAACTCAGACTCCCTCCTAAAGTAGTGGATGAAAACTTAAACCAGATTTCCAAAACAACCAAATACAAATTAAAAGTATTTCAAAGGCCCTTTAATTAAGGTCATATATTGTGCCAACTGATCCCTGTTTCTTTCTTGCCAAGTATTGTTTCTTGCCTCCAAAATAAACTGACCATGTTCAGGAGTGACCTTAACATTGCCATTAGGGAGAGGTCACTCAGAGAAAAGCCTCAAGCTACTCTATTTATGAGATCACAGTTTCCTGTGAATCTCTTCATCTTGAGGAGATGCTGCTGTCGTCTTCCATTATCCTAAAACTTGCAGGGTCAAACAGATGTTTCAGATGACAAATCCCATCCTGGTGTTCTTAAAAGACATTTTTTAGAGTTTCAGCCATGATTGTCAATGACTTTGAGATAACACACTTCAAGTTTTTGTTGGCATTTAAGTTGGCAGTTCAAGGTAGTTAACCAGGATGATCTTATATAACTTCTTCCTTTTTAATTAGCTACCTTCTATACTTACATAAACACCTTGAAATACTGAAATTCAAAGAATATTCCAATTCTTAATTACTGAACAGCTGAAATGCAATATATCTTGTCTGGTTTGGTACCTGTCTGCTCTTTTTCACTAAGACTCACTAGGGAGCTATTATTTATGTTTTCTGAATTTAAACACAGTATGTATCTTTTTTGATACTGAATCAGCTTCTTTANCATAAAAGAGCTACATGGAAAGATCAGAGTCTAAACCACAAGTTTTTAATTTTAAGTATTAAAAGTAGAAAACAAGAAAGAGTTGAAAGCAATTAGGCAACTCAGCTTTGGGTTACAAGAAGACTGGGCTTTTTATATATATATATATATATATATATATATGGAAAAACTAAGGGAAATTCTTTTTTAATGAAGAGATACAGAAGAAACCTA